>JAIUZE010035024.1:0-13108 GCA_022085475.1 Heliosperma pusillum | reverse complement strand
TGAGACTCGACAAACAAACCAAGTCAAGTCATGCAATGATCACAACAAATCCAACATATTATCATCCATTCACGAACCAAGACATTGACGGTGCCCAATCATGCAATGACATGAATAATATCATGAAATCACGCAATCAAAGACGACGGTGCCCAATCATGCAATGACCATGAATAATATCATGAAATCACGCATTCAAACACGACGACACGACGACATCTCTCACGGTAAATGAAACGCACTAGCATCGTGTACATGGCAAGTATGATTAGAAGGCATCCACGGGATAAAGCATTTCCCGGAACGCATACACGATAAAGCATTTCGCGTATGTAGACTAATTTCCTCCTGGTAGGAACGATAATTAAAAGGCTCCTAATCTAAACCTGGCCAGATTCTCGGAATCACATTTTCCGATTCGACATGCGATAAAGCGTTTCGCATCCAAGACTCGGTCTTACAAAGAAAACGCCGAGTACCCCAAATTCGGTAGATCAATTCACGAAAAAGGCGGAACAGAGCCAAGCTCATACAGGGTCGCTACAGCAAATAACACCACCTCGCAAGTACACAACATTTGCGGCCGGGTCGATCAACGCAAAGCGTTCGCCTCCCAACAACGTCGTCGTATGCCCACTAACACATGCAATTAAGCAGTAGGATACATCCCCGTTCCGACATTCCAGCCTTACGAACGTGGAGGTAGCAAAGGGAATGAGAGTACAAAGCACATAACAAAATAGTGCTCAAACCGTAACATTTGTAAAACCGACTCAAAGTGGGACATACCAAAAACCGTCACAAAACATGTGTACAAGCAATCAAAATCATATATCCAAAACATGAATATTATAAGACACTACGTAAAATTATACGATAAACGGATCATGCGAACTATTATAAATTACGAGTTTTAGAAATTATAGGAAATGCATACAGCCGTGTTCCAGGCCGGTCAGGGGACCGGCGGCGGGTGGGCCGGCTCAGAACACAGGGCAAAAACCAAAAATCATAGAAAACAGAGAAATGTAGTCTAGGTCGGTCAGTGGACCGGCGGCCGGTCGACCGGCTCAGAACCCCCTATACAAAATTTTCCAAAAATTCAAGGATGTTACTGATGTGTTCCCAGCCGGTTGGCAGACCGGCGGCCGGTCGACCGGCAGGGAGCATCAGTTCATCCGAGAGCCTTCAATTCATTTCCAAATCATTTCAATTCTCAAATATACTTCTAATAATCATCAACAATCATTATACATCATCAATATTCATCATATAACAACATTTATTAATCATACCATGAATTCTAGGCTTCCTAATCGTATTCTAATACGAGTTCTAGCATATAAAGCATGTAAAACACGTAAATGATACCGAGTAACCCTTCACCGTTACCTTTAAGCGTCTTCACTACTCGTCAAGCTCCTCTTCGATTAGAAAATAGCCTTTGTCGGGATCTTGGAGGTCACCACCTACATATAGATCGTAAAAGATGAATAAAATTCATCTTGAGAAAGACGGAAAGATTGAAAAGCGAGAAAGACGATGATTTTAATATCAATACGGATAGAGGAAGGTAAGGGGAGAAGAATGAGACGAACTTACGTGAATTCTATCGAGTAATGAATGAGCTAGGACGAATCAAAGATCGAAAAGCAAGAGGGAGGCAAGGTTTGATCTTTCTTAGAGAGGAAGAAATGTGTTTGTTTGATTTTGAGTAGGAAAAATAGGTTAAGGTGTATGAGTATAAGTAAGGAAAAGTCAACCAAAAGTCAAACTCGCCTTAAGACGGGATTCTCATGGAATCTCGCGGAATTTCCAAATACGAACTCGGAAATTCTAAATTCGACTCGAAATAATAAATTCTAAATTAAAACTTAAAATTACTGAAAAGATTTTGTAAAATATTTCTACTAGAAAAAATAGGGTACATTTCTGGGTGTTACAAGGATCGGTGAATATGACTGACTCTTATTTTTATTGCATTTAGCCGTGTTTAGTTTAGTTCGAATAAGTTAGTTTCTGTTATTGAATTCAATTCAGTAAAATTCCGTACAACAATTTAATTTAGTTTAGCTTAGTTCTAAAGAACAAACCGTTACAGAACTAATAACTAAATGTGGCAATTTATGGATCACTAACCTCAATCCGGGTTATAAAACATTATTGATGTTTTGCAACGAATCGTCGACGTTTTATTAAAATACGACGGAACTACCCTTACTCACATCTCTCTTTCATTCACTCTCCCTTTCACTCACTCTCTCCTAAACACACCCCTCTCTCTCCACGACGGCCCACCACTACGACGCCCAACACCCTCTGCCCCCGACGAAGAAGCCCACTTCAACCGCCACCGCTGACCTCAGTCACCGGCCCACCAATTGAACAAGTAAGTTTCCAAGTTGTAATTAGTTGTTTTTTCAAGTTTCCACCATGATCCCGCACTTTAATCCCCCTTCCCCTCTCTGTTCTGACCGCCCTTCCTCTCCCCCTTCCCCCTATGTTGCTGATGCTATGTTGTTGATCCATGTTTTTTCTATTCCGTCGTATTTTGAATTTTTGAATTGTGTTGGTTGTGTGGGTGATGTTGCTGTTTGGTGTATTTTTTTGGGGACGAGGGGGGGGGGGGAGTGGCGGCTATTGAGGCTGGACGTTGGCTTTGGGTAACAACGTTCAGGTTCAACATTGAGGGTGGTGGGTAACGTTCCACCTGAACGTTGGTACCCATACCCAACGTTCAAGTGGAACGTTGTGGGGGTATGTTGATGGTCCACCTGAACGTTGGGTACGGGTACCAACGTTCAGGTGGAACGTTGAAAGGGGTTGTAGACATTTTTTTTTCCGATTGTTTTGAACTTTAAATCTCGTAAATTTATAATTTTTCTTTATTATTTGTTAATTTCCGATGGATTGTAACGTTTTATTCTCATACATTTATAGTTTTCTTTATTATTTGTTTGTTTTTGATTTTTATAACATGTTATTTTCGTAAATGTAGATGGGTGATAAAGGAAAAAATATTATGGTTATCCTGGACCGTGCTAAAGACCGAAAAGTGACGACGACATCTACGCGGCGTCAACCCGGAGTGGTATTTCGTCATAGTCGGTCAGAGGGGATCGACATTACCCATACGCCCGGGTCTCTTGTGAGCGAGAGTGATTTCTCGGCGGATTTGCTAAGGGAGGGAGAACCAGAGGATGAAAGACAAGGTAATGATGATGGTCATTTAGGGGCTGAGGAAGAGGAGGCCGATGACGATCGTTTTTTGGAGAACCAGGCCACCGAACCACCACCTAAGACGGTGGTACAGGTTGGTAGAGGACGATATGTGCCGTGTAGTGAGGGCTCGTCTAGCACGAGGAGGAAGAAGATGAAGAAGGATTTAACTTGGCGTCTTACAGGCCAAGTTTAGGGTGGACCGATTCACCTTAACGTCTTACGAAGCTTTGGTGGGCACGTGGTTTATAGTAGCTGGGTTGGACGGAGCCCAATTTGGTGAGATTGTGACTCAAGTGTTACGAGAGGCCTGGTTGTATAGAGGCTATGAATGATATTAGGGTGTCTGATTTGATTTCTCGGGGAGTTAGTGATAAGGGTAAAGTCGCGTCACCATAATCAAAGTAATCCTAATTCACTACTAACTAATAGTCAGCGGTAAGTAAGGTATCGAATCCACAGGGAGGCGGTAGTATTCTAATTCGTTAAACTAGGTTCGTCTCTATAGTAACAATTTCGGGGTTTTTGATTTGAATTTCTAAACTAATAGCAAACAATAACAATAAAAAGGTTGAAAATAATAAGATTAAAAGTTTAGGGTCTCAGGTTCACTAGGATTATTATTCAGGGGTAAGGGTGTAATCAACTATCATGCAATGAAGTTATCTAAGGTCACAAGATCGGTCGATTCAATTATGCCCTTTAGATCTACATTTAACATGCGATCGCTATCATTAAATGAGTTCTATTCAATTATCGTAGCCTATCTTAGTCTAAACCCGGTCGGTATTAATCTTAATTCGCGAGACTAGTTAATTAATCATGGCCAGTAATCAAACAACTAGAATTAAAACGATAACCATGTAATTGCAATTCAATTAATTAGTCTACCCCTTCTAACAATCCTAGATCCCCCTTCAACCCTAGAAAAGAATCTAGCTACTCATAATGATATCAATAACAATGATAATAAATAAAGTAAACATGATTAATAATAATGAAAGGATTAACATAGAATAATTAAAGAACTAGAAAGTAACTAATTGAATAATAAAGGAAGATTAAAGAGTACCGATTACAAGCTTGAACTAAAGACAATAATCTTGATGAATGAATCCCGCCATAAAGCAAGGAAAACTTCAGTTTCTAATATTAAAGCGTACCTAATTATGAAAGACGAGGTTTCCTTTTATAATAAAAATCTAATTAACTAGGTTAAACTAGTTTAGGAAATCCGAAAGCCGTCAAATACTAGGTTGCTCGATCGAGCAAGGGTGTATCTGCTCGATCGAGCATGACATCAGCACGACTCGATCGAGCAGAGGAACCTTGCTCGATCGAGCATCCCTTCTGATGGCTCGTTTCTTCGTTTTTCTTCATTTCTTCTCATTCGCTCTCGATTCATGTGCCTAACCTTCTACGATTTTACTCCGCTATGCTCTATATTAACTCAAAAAGCTCCAAATGCATCCAATCTGCATTAAAACATAACAGAAGCGGCAGAATCGATATTTTATCTAAAATAGCATAGAAACAAGCAAGAAAAGACAATAAATCGAGTTATATGTATCTAAGGGAGGCATAAAATATGTAAATAAATAGTGATCATCAAACTCTCCCAAACCAATCCTTTGCTTTTCCCTAAGCAAAGCACTCAACACTATACAAGGACAAACATACAAATGGTGAATAAAAAACTCAAAGCTAATGTTGATGCACATACAAATCTCAAGCTATCCATATCTATAACAAAGTAATGACCAAGTTGTACCAATAAAACAAATTTAAAGGCACGGGAAAGTAGAAAACGCAGCTCATATTCCAAGATTTTACATGATACCGTAGTATAGACAAAAACCAAATACCTTTCAATTTTGCAAGGCTCAATTTGTCGGATTCTCTCGGATTCACTCATGCACTCATAAGTTTATGTAAGGGTGAGTTTTGTAAAGATAGAAAGAAATAGAAACACTCACTCAACTTATGAAACATGCATGCTTTCTAATGTGATAGTAATTTCCCAATACGCATTCGCTATAAAGTACATGAATCAAGACAATAAGAGAGGCTAATGGGTGAAGGTATAGACGTGGATTGTACCAAGGCACGTATGGGAATGTACGGCTAAGACCGGTAGTCGCAGCGACACTTACCAAAACAAATCTACAAGACTAGCACAAACAACACCCGACTAGAGAAATCATCTTAAACTTTGACAACACAAGAGAGATATCGATATTGCTCTCTAAAAAATGAATTAGACTCTAGTATATTCCCTTTCATTATCCCTTGAACAATTTAATGAAGCAACATATTTTTTCTCTTTGTCCTTTTTCTTTTTTTTTTCTTTTGCTTCATAACATTTCTCAACAAAGGGAATAAATGGCATAATTGCCAACATACTTGCCACACCCATTTGATATTCTTTTTTTTTTTAGAAATCCCGACCCAACCATAGTAGACAAGTAGACAAGAAAAAACCTGCAACTGCGACTGTCCCGATAGGGTAGGCAAATTCTAGGAATGTAGCTATAAGATGGGATAAAAAAAACAGGCTACAAATGTTCAAAAAGACTAAACATAAAGAACTTAATAATAAGGGTATAAAATCAAGTCTTTTTTACTATGTGAGGCTTATTTGAACAAAAAGAACCGCCTTTCCTCATGTACTTTTCAAATGAACGCGTATAGTATCAAGAAACGAATTTCACACTTGTGCAGTTTGATGTAACATACTCCACAAGGAGTACCACACTCAAGCCTATAAGACAATGAGACCAGTTTATTGATGTTCCTGGCCTAGGAATCTCTGTAGACCTCAGAATTTTAAGTGGTTTACCAACTAAAATTGGCCAAATCTAATTAGCATAAGGTATGTCAAAAAACCGTCAAGACTTGTTCTATGAGATGTGTTTTCAAAAGTAGTAAGTCAAAACAATGTACATGGACAACTTATTTGGGATTCAAATGCAGAAACAATGCAAATTATCATCCATTGTTATTCAATTCACCAAGACTCGACCTAATAAAATAAAAACATGTTTTTGAATTTTGGAAATTTTTCAATTTTTATGAATTTTTTTTTTCTCACACAACGGAAATAAACACACAACATAAATAAAGACACTCCCCCAAACCTAAATGTCACAGTGTCCTCAGTGTGACGCTAACAGCACAGCAATCACACAATAACCAACATCAGCAACCTAAAGGACACAACTAACAAAGGGAAATGAGAGATAACTAAAAGAAAATAAAATAAAAGAAAGTACAAGGATAGATAATACCAGCTTTATAGACATAGCCTCCCCCAAACCAGCTGCAAAATGGGGACGTAGTGACCAGCTGTCACTACGGCTCATTATCACCATCATCATCATCATCTTGTTGCGCAGCACTAGAAGAAGAGGCCCCAAATGGCACACCACACCCACCAACCGGAGCATCCGGTCGGATAGGAGTATACCACGAACGACCCAGACAACCATAATCGTGACTGAACTCCTGGGAAAACTGCTGACGAGTCACCCCATAATTATCGAACACACCACTCTCGTCACCCGGACCTCGGTAGTAGCTCGGCGGACTCCAACCAGCAGTAGCATTAAGATCCGTTCGCATAAGGTTCTCCCAAAGCCCCATCATCATTAAGTCATTATTAATTCCTTGGTGAATCCTAATTTCCCTCTCCAAGTCCGGATCATAGGTGTAAGCAGGTGGAGGGTAAGGGTATGGAGTCGGGGTCGGTGTAAAGTGGGGAGTCGGGGTATGAGCAGAAGATGAAGGGGTGATCCGCATATGAGGTCGGCGAGTCTCCGCCAAGGTAAAAATAAGCTCAGGTGGAACCACATAAGATCGAGGGGGAGGGGTAGGTTCAATCTCAGGATCAATGGCAGGCGACCGCTCCGTAGAAGGTAGATGGTTACCGGTGTTGGGAAGAGCTATCCACTGAGACCCCCGTACGCGCCACTGAAAAAGAGCGTTACCTAACATATTAATCCAGCATAGTGTGTGGCGCAAGTACTACTCGTCGACCCTAGGAGCATGAATCTCGGTCAAGGGTGTGTACCGACGGTCTCCCCCAAACCCAGCAAGTCGCCTAACCAACCTAGTGGACAAAGCACCACAATCCAAGGAATATTGGGTAGGGGAATTGACTCTCCAGAAAGCATAACACACTAATCCAACCTGGTGAAACTGAAAAATATTCTCATGTTGGGGGTTGAGGGTGGATGCAAGCAATAAAACCTCATGAGAATTCAATTTACTAAGGTCCTTCCTAGCAAACAGAATAAGGCTAAAGAAACGCAGAAACAACCTTAAACAAGGATGTTGAACATCATTGACAGCCATGGCTTTGACACGTGGGTCAGGAAGACCAGTAAATAGAGAAAAATATTCAACGGCTTGAAAGCCGGAAGGAATAGCAATAAAATCAGCATCATCATCACCACGAGAAATACCCAAATTGTTAGTTTCTTAAACTCGATATTAGACATTTCTAATATCATTTTACTAATAGTTTACTCTTAAACCATTTAGACCTTATACATGCATCACATAAA
Organism: Heliosperma pusillum; assembly: GCA_022085475.1. NCBI lineage: Eukaryota > Viridiplantae > Streptophyta > Magnoliopsida > Caryophyllales > Caryophyllaceae > Heliosperma > Heliosperma pusillum. The sequence continues at coordinate 5,324 of JAIUZE010035024.1, read as the reverse complement.
AACAAAGATAAGAAGAAATATTTTTTCTTACATTGATTTAAAAGGATTTTGGGCACAAAATAGGACTCCTTCCCACTTTGTTCTTGAGCTCAAAATATAAGATGATATCCTAGTTCTTAGAATAAGAACACTCCAATTAGTTGCACCCAAGACAACCTCTAATACACTAAAAAATTATTAATATAAGTAATATAATAGTAGCCCTTAATATATATTTCTAATAACTCTTATTACTACCTTAGTAATTTTATTAGAAATTTTATGAACACAAGTTGTAGGAAAAACTTCTCAAGTTTTCCTTAGAGAGAGGAGTGAGTTTTTATGAGAGATAAGCATGGATCATATTAATCATGAAAAATTGAGAACTTATTCTCATTTTAGGGGTGGGGTGGCCGGTTGGAGGCACTTGGGAAGAGCCAAGCATGTTCCACCTTTTTGTCTTATCAAAATAATAGGGTAGGCTAGTTCTAGGGTAGTAATCATGTTGTTTTTATTCATAATTAGAACAACATACTATCACTTAAACCCCTACCCTTTTAAGCTCACAAAACCGGTGCACCATACTATAATATGGGTGTCCATTTTATTTTTGTGATTTTGTCATTTGTCACATATGTGACATGTGACATGTAACATGTAATTTATCTTATAAATGTGCATTTAACTAATTTAAATGCAACTTCATAACAAATAAATTAGACTTAACATTTTAAGTCACATTTTATAATTACATGTAAATAAAATGGGTCATCTCATATTTGGTTAATATAATCTAAAACAATTTGTAATTATAATCGACCAATTTCACTTATCTCAAATGTTTCATAACATAATGCATTCTTAGTAATATAACAATTAAATTACTAAAATGAATCTTATTTAATTATATTACAATAAGATATAATTCTCACTTTAAACCTGTTCAAATTAAGGGATTAATTAATCTGTATCGCTATACAATTAATTAATGTACATGATTAGGGGATTGTCCTTTAGGTGTGACCTCAAGGGATCAACTGATCACCACCGTCATACGACAGTAACGTCAAACTCAATTGAGTCAATCATTACCGATTTATGTTGACCAGTTGACTATAATTTTCATCATCCCATTGCATTCTTATTATTGAGATTTAATTATGTGATCGTACTATTGTTGAGGACATTTACTCCAACAATCTCCCACTTGTCCGAAATAAGTGTGCGAGACATTCGTGAGAGTTGGAGCATAGGTGGTGGTGGATGAATTAGCATTTGCTATTGCGAATAAACAATATTAACTACAAATTTTAGACATAAAGGAAATGTCAACATTTATCATTTTAAATATACTTGTAAACATTTTTTTTAAACAAGTTTAGCATTTAAATAGTGACCTCTACCCGACTATTATAAATGATTCCGAGATCCAAATTCATATCAACTTGGGCACGGTGAGCCGATTCATCCCTCATTAACATAATTCGGTGGTATAACTCTTTAATCGATTCTACATTAGAACTCTCGGTCGATAATATTACTTTAATATTTATCTTAAGCCCGGAACACATGCGGATACGGTCGCGGATACTTCCGTTGAGCTCAATCCAAATTTTGAAATAATAACCTTTATTACCCCACTTACCCAACGTAACAAGTTTAGCACCCCGGTGAGCCGAGTCTTCTTCCTTGCGAAATTGGGATTCATGGTTTCTACATTTGGTAAGGCTTGATCTCAATTATTTATTATGAGAGGTCATGTCAATTTATTATCTATCTCGTTTAAGTGAACTAAATTGATGAATTATCGATAATTGTAATTGACACGGTCGAATACTCGATGGAAAAATGCATGTCTTGTTATGGCGATTTGGCAATGCATGCAAACATATTAAGTAACATGCAAGCATAAAGATAAAATTCCTAGTATGGCCTTTTCTAGAATAGAAAATCATATAATCTATTAAAAATTCGGAAACCAACTCCTTTGGTCCCTTGAACTTCATAAGTACGCCTCCCGAGGTCACCGTCTATCTCTCGGAACTCCTTTCCGAATGACACCGTTTTTTGGAAACTCCGGTATTACAAATAATTACAAATTATATAATACAATTACAATAATTTCCTATTATACATTTGTACAATAAAATAATACAATAAAAGTGATATGAGATCACATTAAATTACAACCGAATCAATATTCCCTTACATTTCGGGCAATATCGATTAAAACTAAGGTCATACAAGAAAAATTACATAATTCCAAATTACATAAACCAAAATATGACATTCATAATAAATATGCAGCATTATAATATGTATAAAACATGCTCATTTTGAATGCCAAATAGCCCTATAATACAGTTTATATCGTATATAACCGATTTTACGGAAATGCGTGATAATAACACTTTAAAATCACCAAACAATACTTAAATCATATTTAAGTCCAATTTAATTATCCCAACTGATTTAGGACTCAAAAGTTAGTCATCACTCAATTTTTGACAATAATTCAACTTGTTGTTATATAATTGCTCAAAATTAGACCTTAAAATCATATTTTAATCAAATAAATCCAAATTTAATTACAATAATTTCAAATTTCAAATTTTAAATTTTTTGTACATTCTGGAACATTTCCATGACACTTATAATGTCAAAAATCAACGTTAAAAATTTCGAATCGAATTTGAGAAAAACGGTTGCGCTTTATCGGTTTTATCAAATAAAATACATAAAGCATGCGAAAATTAATCAAATTAAATTTTCAAATTTAGATCTGAAATGTGAGAAACGTATGCAACCAGCAACAGTTTTCTCATGATATGAAATTTAATTTAGCTATTTTTGCTAAATAAGTCACTATTTATGCCATGTTTACATTAAAAATTCATTAATCATGGTAGACAAATCACATGAGTCTCAAAATTTCCAGTTCATAAGTGAATATTTGTATGATTTTAACCCCCAGTTTAGCTCGGTTTTGTATGTCATTTGTGCTTTGTTAAGCCATTTTATGAGCTAATATCGTCTTCTAGGCGAATTCCTGTGTTCTAACTTGTTTTGTAGAAAAAGTGACGTTTCTACGCCCTTTTTCTATATTCCCGAGCATTTGCCTAGAACCCGACGATTCAAAGAAGAAAGCTTGACCATGTGTAAGGCATTTCAAGAAGGTTCACTAACTTAAGAGAGAGAAGAAGCAAAGACGGTTTCGTAAGTTGTCGGAAGATCAATCAATTGGGCGGAAGAATTCTTCGCTTTACATCAAACCCTATCAAACAACCCGATTGTAGAAGTCAAGGGGGATGTTGGAAGTCGAGTCAAGCAAAGGAAGATGAAACGTTAGTCAACCGCTTCTAGAAGACCACATACCCGATCGGGTAAGTGTGTACCCGATCGGTTATCCTTGCTGATCCAAGCATGACGGCTCCTTCTTCCTTATTTTGTCCTATGTGTTTAATACCCGACCTCTTCTCCACGAAACCCTAATACTATAAATAGATGCTCTAAGCCCCTCTTCTAAGGACACCCACACAAAAACAATCTAATCTTATATCTCATACAATCTTCTTACATATCTTTTTAGAATAATCTTTAGTTTTCTCTTTAGCTTTAGTCTTTCTAGTTTAGATTATCTTCTACTTTTGTCTTTTGTTCTTAGTTTATTTCTGTCCATTTCATATCAAAACATTAGTTTAGTGCAATAAGAATTTCAATCTTTGTAGTCTACTTTGTTGGGTACAAGAGTTGTAATACAAGGTACGGTATTTCTATGCGAAGGATTTCTATTGTCGTTATCGCTTTCGTTGTTGATCGTCATCTAGGTATTCCTAATTTATCATTTGTTTATTATTCTTTATTGTTTTCCATTTGATTGTTATTCTCTATTCATATCACTTAGATTCGTTTTTATGTTGTTATAATCATAGTTTCATTTCTCAGATTGTCATATAGCGTCGTTATTATCACCACATTGTGTAACACCCGGAAATGTACCCTATTTTTCTAGTGAAAATATTTTACGGATACTTTTCAGCAAATTTAAGTTTTAATATAGAATTTTATGTTCTGAGTCGAATTTAGAATTTCCGAGTTCGTATTTGGAATTTCCGCGAGATTCCATGAGAATCCCGTCTTAAGGCGAGTTTGACTTTTCTTGACTTTTGAGCCGCCTTTGACTTTCGTTGACTTTCTCCTTCATATACTCCCTTCCTCACCCTAAACCTAATTCATTTTCCACAACTCAAATTCATTTCTTCTTCTCTAAGAAACCCAAAACCTTGCCTCCATTTTCATCCATCTTCGAATCATCGCTACGCCTTCATTTCTTGTTCAAATTCACGTAAGTTCGTCTTATTCTTCCCCTCTTAGCTTCCTCTATCCGTATTGGTAATAAAATTACCGTCTTTCTCGCTTTTTAAATTATCCGTCTTTCTCAAGGTGAATGATATTCATCTTTTATTATATAATTGTATGTAGGTGGAGACTAGGAAGGTTTAGAAACCGTTTAAAGACGCGAAAAGGTAACGGTGAAGGGTTACTCGATATCATTTACGTGTTTTAATGTGTTTTCCATGTTAGAAATCGTATTTAGAATATGATTAGTAATTTTAGGAATTTTGTTGTTGATGATGGTTGTTGTTAGTTGATAATTGATATGAGAATTGATGAATTGTGATGACAGATGATATTTGTGTTATGCCTTAGTGAAATTGTGGAGATTTGTGTGACTCATACCTGTCCGAATAAGACGCAGGCTGCGTCGTGGTGACGCAGGCTGCGTCACTCGCTGCCGACTGAAATTTTCCTGCACTGACCCCTTTTCGTAAAATGATCATGTGACACCCTCAAATTTGCGGAAAAATAAAACAAGTACTTTAAATAAATAAAAGATGAGAATACGTTTCTAATAGGTTCACTTTAGTGAAAATCGGTAAATTTTAAAACCGGAACCTACTATTAAATATATTCATCATAACAAAGGTGTCTTAAATAAAAAGGTTCATAACAAAAAGGGAATAATATTATACATAAGAAATATCCAAAACGGGAGACATTTCTCCCGTATAAATACGGAAATAAAAGAGTGTATAATAATATACAATCCTAAGAACCGAATATAGGTCCAAGGTAAATACTTCGCTCGCTAGCTCGTCAATGTACCCAAGTATGCATCACAAACATGCCAACCGCATTAAATATAAACACGGAAGCCACAGTCAGTGGGGAGTAACTCTGAGTTCTCCCAGCCACGAAATGTCGAGTTTAATAAAACATGAATAACATAAAAGAAATGTATATGGAAAATAAAAAACTTAACATATACGATATGCTTTTCATGT
>JAIUZE010035023.1:0-14210 GCA_022085475.1 Heliosperma pusillum | reverse complement strand
AAATACTACGAAGTATTAGATGGTGGTAATAACGACAAACTTTTGGTACTTTTTAAGCAACAAGTGAGTGATTTAGTATGTACTTAACCCGTTTTAAGCTTAAGACGAAAGACGGATGGTGCTGTCTTAAATTAGAATTTGTGTCGTGTAATACACACTTTTCGTATATTATCCGTTTAAGTTATTTCATGCGGATCTAATTATTTTATGGTGTTAGTCTTCTTAGTCAATTAATATACCATTTGAGCACTCTTGTACGTTTATTTGATTAGCAATTGGTATGACCCCACCCCCACTATATAGGGCCATAGTGGTAATGTTGGCAAAATAAATTTCGTACGTGGACAAATAAATCACCTGCCTTGGCAAAATCAGTTGCTAGTGTTTTTCGGTGTAATTTCATTTTGATTTGAGAAAAATATTTGAAAAGATAAAACTAATCAAACAAATAATGATATCATTTGGATATTTTAATGAAAACAATTTTTTAGCATGAATTCGTTTTTATAAATTTTGATATTTTACAAATTTCACAAATTAGTTTTACTTTTTTTCTTCTATGAAGCTAGTAATAAGTATTATCGGTTTACTATAATTTTGTAATATACGGAGTACATTTTATAGTTTAATGAAAAGATTAATGCTTACTTGTTTATATCATTTTAATGAAAGTTTTAGTTTAATGAAATCTTAAAATTTAATGGAAAAATTATATCATAATGAAATAACTCTTTATTTTGTTTTCTTATTTAGTATGTGCATTTAGGAGAAAAATTAATACTTCCTTCGTTCCATAGAATAGTTTACGTATTCCATTTTAGACCGTTCCACTTAGTTCTTTACGTTTATTTTTATGGACATCAATAATTATGTTAAATTACTACACTATCCTTGTAAAAGTAGGTAACGCACTTGTTTTCACCCATTCTTAATACAATAAACAAAAACAACTTATAAGAGGGCAATTTGGTAAACTAACATATGTGAAACTAGGTACCCCACTTGTTTTCATTCTTAATATTTGTGCAAAAGTAAACGTAAACTATTCTATGAAACGGAGTAGATAAATAAAATGGATACAAATCCACACTCGATATTAACCCATTATAACCGGACCCAATGATAACCCGAATCAAACCGGGGAAGGTGACTCAAACCCCACACTTCTACGGCTTCCCTCCAGAAGAGACACTCCCCAAAACTCCAGCATCTTTCATCTCCTATCTTCTGCTACGTCATCTTTGATTTCCGTCGAAGAGTTCGATCAACTACGGTATGATTCCAACTATTCGAGTTTTTTATGGCGCCGAACTTGATCGGTTACCAGGTTTCCTCATTATTTATACTCCGTATTTGTTGTTTTATGATTGAATTGCTGTTAATTATAGAATATAAAACTATGAAAATATATGCATTCTAAATTAGTTAGTTGTTGATGTTGAACTGTAATTATTTGTTGTTACTGTTAATTTCAATTTTGCCCTAAAAAAGCTTCGTAATTGACTGTTTTCTGTAATAATTTTCGCATCCAGTGGCGGAACTAGGAGCTAGCAGGGGCAGTCGCCCCCCGTAAGCAATGAAAATTTTGAAAACTTTTCGATTTTTTTTCGTGTTTACCTTATTCCCAATGCGGATTCCACCACCGGCTTTCGGAGTATTGTTAAGTGTTGAGGGTATATTTCTTTGTTAAGTGGAAGCCAATGCTAATAGACGGAAATGCCTTATGGGATCGATTTCTTCACGAAAGCCGAAATCATTGTTGTTTGGGTGTAATTGCTAGAGTATTTATTTGAATATAACTAATTGCTAAAATTTCACTCCAAGGGTTAGGTAACGAACATTCGACCGCATAATTCCCATAGTTTAGATACCCCCTAAGGCATTGTGTTGATGTTAGCGTTGTACGCCATGCCATGTATGATGAAGAAGTTCATTTGTTTCAGTATGATGCTATGGAATGACGGGTGATTATTATAGTCAATTCACCGTCAGTGGTTTTCATTGGGAGTGTACAATCTTACATTAGTCGCTTATAACGGATCAGAAATTAGCTCAGTGTTGATCTTGCATTCTGAATTTTAGTTATGTTGTATTCTGCTACTAATTAGGTACTAAGAAATGCCTTTTCTTTACTTAATGGACAATGTAAATGTGATTAGTTTTGGTTGAACTAAGAAGTTCTACCTAAAAATCGTTGAGAAAAAAGCAAACAAAGTTTAGACTAGTATTTTAACAAGGATTTTTTTTTGGCTGCAGTAAAGAGAGTTCGTAAGATTACATCCTACGATTCATAGCGGTCTTAGCAAGATTGCGCGCCTTCTTATTGATTGCGGGAGGAATGATACTAATGGTCAAACAATGGAAGTTACAAGCAATATCCATGATTTCAGCTATGAAATTTTTGCCTTCCAATGGGTTTCTTCCGACCCAGCAATTCGAAGGACAAGTTGAAGGCAGTCCATGAGTATGTCAATGTGCCGATGGTTATTCCTGCATGCCCAGATAAGCGTGGCGAGGATCCCCCTTGCTTCAGCTTGTAGAGGTGTCTCCGCCTTAAACCCGATGGCCCTACTGAAGATAATTCTACCAAGGTCATTGTACACTACCCACCCTGCAGCGGCTTGAAAGTCCGTCGCCCAAGCTGCATCACTTTTTATCCACTTTCTTTGACAGCATCCGAACCCTTTAATGATAGAGAGAGGCATATGCTCTCTGTCTCTCCTTCTATCGTTGTCGACTTCATTCATATTCCTCCTGGAAATTAAAGTATCTTTGCACTTCTCTTTCCGTCCCTTGGTTAACGAGGCCAACCTGAGGGAAATATTTTGATGGAGGACCTGGCAAGCCCCTTCAGCCTAGAGCTTCACCCCACTAAATCTGGTAGCATTACGGAACTGCCAAATAGAAGCCAGCACACATAGAAAGGTACAGGTATTCTTCAGTCTAGTCTAAAATGTTAGATACTTCCAAAAGAGTGTAAGCAACATTGATTATCTGAGGTTGGCTCATTTGAGGATTTTGTCATTGGTGCTAATTTCTTTCACTTATTCTGTTACTAATTTTCAGTAGCAATGTCAAATTTGCTGCTACTTTGCGAGAGGTCCAGTTTAAGTTTTGCTGGGACCTCTTCTATATCCCAATATATTAGGCCCGGGGTTCCGTGTATATGCTACCGATGAGGCATGGACATGTTTCATTTGAAGCCTAGTTTAACTTGACAGGAATTGTTTGGTATGAAACACCTGAATTCTAGATCTCTGGATATCATAAAGTTCCAGTAGATAGTAGCTAATGACTACTCTTTAGTTTACTGCCATTCGAGATAATTGAGTCCTTACTTTTCAAACTCTCAAAAATTTCGAAATTATACTTCAGAGACACTTCAAGAGTACTTGAAAGCATGGGATGCAAAACTGATCTTTTGTTTTTGCATAATTATTTGAAAAACAAGGATAAAAGTGGTCTCCTTCAGTGCTTAGCTAGTCAATTTTTTTTTAAAAGTGTAATGTTTCCTAAGCTTCACTATTGTGATTGAACCATTTTACTGTGCATAATATCCTTTTTTATGGCTGATTCATGATAAAGTTTATCGTCTGAAACTGTCTGTTTCTATACGGACATTCTCACAGTGGAAAGTGGAGAGGTAAAATGGTACTATGATGCTCATTTTTTCATTGACGTTATTGGTGATGTTATCAATTAAGGTCTATTGCATTGGTCAATTCAGTGAATTATCCGTCGTATCCGTGGATGCGACGGACTAACATCTAAAGCTCACCTAATTTAGATGATTTTTTAAATATAGGACATACCATTGCGAAAAGATGAATTTATTTGACACTTCTCATTTATGTTACCCCGACTCGGTTCGAAGGGTCGGACACGAGTGACTACCCAAGTGTCGAACTCGGTTGTTTTATGAAAAGTTGACTAGGTTGTGGTATAAAATGAACTTGTCAGAGTGTCATACCCATGTTCAAGGGTCGAGTGTCGGATACAAGTATGTGAGCAGTGAGCACATATGATGTGTCGAAGTAACATAGCATATCATGTCATTTTAAACCAAAATCAGGACAAATTTCCCCGAGATCTCCAATATTCCAATGAGACCCCGGAGGCATAGAGTCACAAACCGAGTCTGAGTAACATAGTTCAAACATGTATATATCACTCAGAATTCAGTTGGACCTTATGTACAGAATGAATTGATGCAGCATCAGTTTAGTCTGTTTAATATGGTACACCCAGCTGATTGTCCATGTGAGCTTTATGAAAAGCCTCCCTTTTGCCCGTCTTGGTCATTTTAACTAGTAGAGATATTACTTCATAGCCAAATTCAGTTCTTGTTTGATTAGCAACGGGAGTATGTGACCAAGCCAAGACACGAGCCATGACACGAGCCATGACACGAGCTCAAGACAAGACACAAACTCAAGACAAGACTCAACATCAAAACAACAACATACATTCAGACAACACCATGACCAGCTATGACAATGTTCTATTCAGTCCAAGCCACAACCACTTCAAGCCTGCTAAGACAACACCACCACAACCAGAACAAAGCCTAGCCATCCACTTCCCAAGACTAGGCCACAACAAAGCTCAGCCAACAGCCCAACAAACCCAACACAACAAAAACAGCCCCCAGCCAAAAACAGCCTATCACTGCTTTTCTAAACAAGGTCCATGGGGCCCCACACAATCAAACAAGCCTAACCAACCCTCAAACCTATGTCTTGGGAAGGTCCTCTACAACTTTCCCCAGGACTTCCCCCCCCAGAAACAAACACACAAAAAGTTAGCTTAGGGACAACTACAAACTGTCCAGGAATTCAGCCTTTTGCAGTAGTTTAAATGTCACTATCAAACTTTCCTATTTTGAACAAACAAGCTCGAGGATCTTTTAGCAGACCCTTTGGCATTCATCCAACTTCAGTTGAGCTCAAGATTCAAGCCTGGAAGTCCACTCCTCCACCAGTTTCAACCTAAACAACCCCATTAAGGCAGATTGTCTCATTAGACTGCTTTTCTACTTTATTGCTTTAATTCTGAACAATGTAGCTGTTATTTCTGTTTCTTTTGCAAGCCAATTGTGGCCCTAGGATGTATTGAACGAGTAGGATGTAATCTCCTTGCCTATATAAGGCCATTTCCTAATGAATGAAAGACAGATTTGAAGTAAAATATAAAACTGAAACCTTGTTTCTGTTGCATCTCTTGGCTGTGTGCTTGAGACAACTTCCTTTGCTTTGTGCTTGGAAGTGAGCTTGGGTCCTTAGCTGTGTGCTGGGATCAAGGTTCAACCCTCAACCATTGGCTTTGTGCTTTGGTTAAGGTCCTATCCTTGTTCTTTAACAATCAATTCAAACAGAAACAGAGTACTTGCAAGTGTCTTAATCTTAGCTCAATTTGTCATTGTTTAGTTGTCTTTTCTGAATAGTTTCAGTGCAAATTGGTTATCAGAGCTTTGGTTTGTGAGTTCATCTACCTAACTACATTAAAAACACAAAATACAACCATGAGTGAAGAGAGAATCACAGGTCTTGAAAACACAGTTCAAGATCTTGCCAGAACTGTAATGGAGGTCTCTAGATCTGTCAATGAACTCCTTGAGGGCCAACAGAACAATGATACAAGGGGAGGCAGAGGTCGAGGAAGAGGAGCACCTTTCCCACAAGGTGGAGTAAGGAGGAGACAACCTGTAGATCAGTTTGAAATGTCAGATTCAGATGGCTCAGATCACAATCTTCTCAGACACCAAGACAAAGATATCAAGGTAGAGATTCCTGACTTTCTAGGTAGCTTGAACCCTGATGATTTCTTAGATTGGCTAAGGTCTGTAGAAAGAGTCTTTGAGTTTAAAGGATACACTGATAGAAAGGCTTTTAAGGTTGCTATCATGAAACTAAAAGGCTATGCCTCACTGTGGTATGAAAACATGAAAACCTTGAGGGTTAGGGAAGGGAAAGAACCTGTAAAGTCATGGCTCAAACTGAAAAAGAAAATGAGAGCTAAGTTTGTCTCTAGGGACTACACTCAAGACATGTTCATTAAGCTTACTCACCTAAAGCAAGACCAAAGACCTTTAGAGTCCTACCTAAGAGACTTTGAACAACTCACTTTGCAATGTGAGGTTGTTGAGAAATCTGAACAAAAGATAGCAAGGTTCTTAGAGGGGTTGGATGAAAGGATAGCTAGCAAAGTCAGGCTACAAAACATATACTCCTTTGAGGAAGCTGTCAACTTGTCTTTAAGGGTAGAAAAATTGGGAAAAGGAAAGGCCAGTGCTTCTAAGACACCTTCCAGAACCCCCACCTTCAAGCCTTTTGTAGGAGTTAAGATAGGAGAACCTGTGGTTCCTGTTAAGACTCCTTTCAACCTTGATAAAGGCAAGGCTGTTGAGGCAGGCCAAAGGAAGACTACCCCTCTCAAAAAGTGCTTTCAATGTCAAGGGTATGGGCATTTTGCTAGAGAATGCCCATCTAAAAGGGCTCTGAGTACCCTAGAAGTAATCCATTGGGGAGATGATGAGGTGTTGGTCTGTGATGAGGAGATGGAAGAGCCTGAGATAGAGGCTAGTGAGGAGTTGATAGAACCTGATGCTGGGTTAAGTCTGGTGACTTGGAGGGTGATGCACACACAACCCCAACCCTTAGAAGAAGATCAAAGACACCAGATCTTTAGAACTAGGTGCACCATAAAAGGGAGGGTGTGTAATCTGATTGTGGATGGAGGGAGTTGCACCAATGTAGCCTCTAAGACAATGGTGGATAAACTAACATTGGCCACCAAAGACCACCCTCAACCTTACAAGCTTAGGTGGCTGAACAAGGGGGCTGAAGTTAAAGTAGATCAACAATGTGTTGTTCCATTTTCTATTGGGAAAGGATATGCTGATGAGGCCTTGTGTGATGTACTGCCTATGGATGCTTGTCACCTTCTATTAGGGAGGCCATGGGAGTTTGATAGGGATGCCATACACCATGGGAGAGACAACACTTACACCTTCAAGTATGGGAAGAAGAAGATCACCCTGGCACCTTTACCACCTGCTTTAAAGATCAACCCAAACCCCATGAGTGAGGCTTCCAAAGAAGTCATGTTGATAAGTGAATCAGAAATAGCACAAGAGCTAAGTGAGCTACAACCTGTATACATATTGCTAGTCAAGGAGACTGGGATGAGTATCATTGATATCCCTGAAGAGGTCAAATCTATCCTAGAAAGTTATGGTGATGTCTTCCCTACTGAGCTTCCTAGTGGACTGCCACCACTTAGAGGGATAGAGCACCACATTGACCTAGTGCCTGGAGCTATCTTACCCAACAAGCCAGCCTACAGGAGTGACCCTAAGGCTACACAAGAGCTCCAACTTCAAGTAGGTGAACTACTCAACAAGGGCTATGTCAGAGAGTCCCTCAGTCCTTGTGCTGTACCAGCCTTGCTTGTGCCAAAGAAGGATGGGACTTGGCGTATGTGTATTGATAGTAGGGCCATCAACAACATTACCATCAAGTATAGGTTTCCCATACCTAGACTTAATGATATTCTGGATGAGCTAAGTGGGGCTCAAGTGTTCACTAAGATTGATCTGAGGCAGGGCTACCACCAAGTGAGGATAAGAGCAGGGGATGAATGGAAGACAGCTTTCAAGACTAAACATGGGCTCTATGAATGGCTGGTGATGCCTTTTGGGTTGTCTAATGCCCCTAGCACCTTCATGAGGTTGATGACAGAGGTCCTAAGGCCTTACTTAGGCAAGTGTGTAGTGGTTTACTTTGATGATATTCTTATTTACAGTTCAACTAAGGGAGAACATTTGCAACATCTGAAGTTGTTGTTTGAGGTCCTAAGAGAAAACAAGTTGTATGGCAAGCTAGAGAAGTGCACCTTCATGCAGCCTGAGGTTTACTTCCTTGGGTTCATCATCTCTAAGAAAGGGGTAGCAGTTGATCCTGAGAAAGTGCAAGCAATCAAGGAATGGCCCATTCCCCAAACTGTTACTGATGTAAGAAGTTTCCATGGGTTGGCATCTTTCTATAGGAGGTTCATACAAGGGTTTAGTTCAATCATGGCCCCTATTACTGAGTGCATGAAGAAGGGAGAGTTCAAGTGGAATGAGAAGGCTGAAAGGTCCTTCAATCTGATCAAAGAGCTATTGTGCAAGTCTCCAATATTGGTTCTACCAGACTTTAACAAACTCTTTGAGGTAGAGTGTGATGCCAGTGGTCTTGGCATAGGAGCTGTGCTTACTCAAGAAAAGAAACCTGTGGCATACTTTAGTGAGAAGCTAAATGGGGCCAAGCTTAACTATTCCACATATGACAAGGAATTCTATGCCATTGTGAGGGCATTGAATCATTGGGGACACTACTTGAAGCCTAAGCCTTTTGTGCTTCATTCTGATCATGAGGCTCTCAAATACATCAATGGACAACACAAACTCAACCCCAGGCATGCCAAATGGGTAGAGTTCTTGCAATCCTTCTCATTCTCCAGCAAGTACATAGAAGGTAAGAACAATGTTGTAGCTGATGCATTGTCTAGAAGGTCTGTAATGTTGACCTTCATGGAGCAAAGGGTGTTGGGGTTTGAATTTATGAAAGAGCTCTATCAAGAGGACCCAGACTTCAAGCATGAATGGGAGGTACACCAAGAAGGGCAAGTCAAGAAAGGGAGCAAGTACACAGCTCAAGAAGGATACTTATTCTATGGAAACAAACTGTGTGTGCCTAAGGGACCTTATAGGGGACTACTGGTCAAAGAGGTTCACTCCAATGGCCTTGCTGGTCACTTTGGGGTACAGAAGACCTATGACATCTTACAAGATCAGTTCTATTGGCCTAAGATGCTCAGTGATGTGCAAGATGCCCTCAAGAGATGCAGATCTTGTCAACTAGCCAAGGCACACTTTCAAGCAGGCCCTTACACACCACTTCCAGTACCCAACAAGCCATGGGAAGACCTCAGTATGGACTTTATTGTAGCCTTACCTAGAACTCAAAGGGGAAAAGATTCAATCATGGTGGTTGTAGATAGATTCAGCAAGATGGCACATTTCATTGCTTGTAAGAAGACTGAGGATGCATTGGGGGTAGCTGAACTATACTTTAGGGAGGTTGTCAAGTTACATGGGGTCCCTAGAAGCATTGTCTCAGATAGAGACACAAAGTTCATGAGCCATTTCTGGAGAACCTTGTGGAAGCTATTGAAGACTAGGTTATTGTTTAGTACTTCTCACCATCCCCAAACTGATGGGCAGACAGAAGTCACTAACAGAACACTAGGGAAGATCTTAAGGAGCATTGTTTCTAAGTCATTGAAAGATTGGGACCTCAAGCTAGCACAAGCTGAGTTTGCCTTCAACAGAGCTCCCTCCAGCAGCACAGGTAAAAGTCCTTTTGAAACAGTTTATGGCACTAATCCTCTCATGCCTACAGACCTAGCACCAGTCAAAGGAAACAAGGCAAGCTATGATGCAAAGAAAAGAGTTGAGCAAATGATACAGATTCATGAGCAAGTCAAGAAGCAGATTGAAAGGTCCAATGAGTTGTACAAGGCCAGGTCCAAGGGGCCTAAGAAAGCAAGGGAATTCAAAGCAGGAGATCTTGTATGGTTACATTTAAGAAAAGAGAGATTTCCAGACAAGAGGAGAAACAAGCTCATGCCAAGGGCTGATGGACCATTTGAGATATTGGAGAAGATAGGCACCAATGCTTACAAGGTGGATCTACCAGGAAGCTATGGTGTACATGGTACTTTCAATGTTGGAGACCTGAGTCCTTACCATGGTGAATCAGATGATGAAGGTGAGGAAGATTTGAGGGCAAATCCTTTTCAAGAAAAGGAGGTTGCAACGGGAGTATGTGACCAAGCCAAGACACGAGCCATGACACGAGCTCAAGACAAGACACAAACTCAAGACAAGACTCAACATCAAAACAACAACCTACATTCAGACAACACCATGACAAGCTATGACAATGTTCTATTCAGTCCAAGCCACAACCACTTCAAGCCTGCTAAGACAACACCACCACAACCAGAACAAAGCCTAGCCATCCACTTCCCAAGACTAGGCCACAACAAAGCTCAGCCAACAGCCCAACAAACCCAACACAACAAAAACAGCCCCCAGCCAAAAACAGCCTATCACAGCCTTTCTAAACAAGGTCCATGGGGCCCCACACAATCAAAAAAGCCTAACCAACCCTCAAACCTATGTCTTGGGAAGGTCCTCTACAACTTTCCCCAGGACTTCCCCCCCCCAGAAACAAACACACAAAAAGTTAGCTTAGGGACAACTACAAACTGTCCAGGAATTCAGCCTTTTGCAGTAGTTTAAATGTCACTATCAAACTTTCCTATTTTGAACAAACAAGCTCGAGGATCTTTTAGCAGACCCTTTGGCATTCATCCAACTTCAGTTGAGCTCAAGATTCAAGCCTGGAAGTCCACTCCTCCACCAGTTTCAACCTAAACAACCCCATTAAGGCAGATTGTCTCATTAGACTGCTTTTCTACTTTATTGCTTTAATTCTGAACAATGTAGCTGTTATTTCTGTTTCTTTTGCAAGCCAATTGTGGCCCTAGGATGTATTGAACGAGTAGGATGTAATCTCCTTGCCTATATAAGGCCATTTCCTAATGAATGAAAGACAGATTTGAAGTAAAATATAAAACTGAAACCTTGTTTCTGTTGCATCTCTTGGCTGTGTGCTTGAGACAACTTCCTTTGCTGTGTGCTTGGAAGTGAGCTTGGGTCCTTAGCTGTGTGCTGGGATCAAGGTTCAACCCTCAACCATTGGCTTTGTGCTTTGGTTAAGGTCCTATCCTTGTTCTTTAACAATCAATTCAACAGAAACAGAGTATTGCAAGTGTCTTAATCTTAGCTCAATTGTCATTGTTTAGTTGTCTTTTCTGAATAGTTTCAGTGCAAATTGGTTTCGCATACTTTTCCTCATTGTGTCATAGCTAGCTTATTAAACATGAATCTAGTTGTTGGAATATGATGGTGGCTTGCTCCTACATTTTCTTTTGGTACGTTTCTCACAGTCATTGGGCCACTTTGCTAATTGTTTTGGCACATCCACATGCTTATATAGTTTTATGTTATCTGTATCTCTTTAATGCTGCTTTACATTTCAATAAGTAATATTTGATCAACGGTCTTTGATGCTGTTGAGATGCATTATACTTCTACCATCTTAATTATATGTCTTTGACATAAAGATATATTTGTTCCTATTCTATCAAAGCTGGTGAAAATGCAGAAATTTGTTCTTGAATTGGAGCTCCTGGTGCGTGTTTAAAGATGATTCTTAGTTAGTGTTAATTTGATGATGTTGTTCATGAAAAGATTAGCTGTTTGATGATGTTGTTTTTCTCAGTTTGAGGATTAAAAGTATCAAAATGCCTTATTCGTATTGTTGACATCCTTCAAGATCGACATTATGAATATGCACAATTTTGGCTACTTACAAGATGATGTAAACCCTTGTTTTTATTGTGCACTTATAACCCCACGAGGTTCGTGTGATATGATTTTTTAGATGTTAGTATTTTGGTTTGATAAGCCTTGTTTTTCACAATAGGTCTTAAACATGGATAGAAGTGACTACTATGGAGGATAATCAACCTCCGTAAATCTCATTCAGGTATTTTGCTTAGGATAATCTGAAGTTTATAGAATCTAAGATATGGTGCCGAAGGTTTTTCTCATGACTTGTCTGAGTTTGGTTTATTCAGGGTGTTGTAATGTTTGCCTTTTCTCATCCTAATCTCGTTTTGTCATTTTGAAATTACAGTTCTTAATGGCAAATGGTGCTCTTGTCCGGGTCCTTATACTTACCGATGTCACAAAGTATCTTTACTTCAAAGCGGTTGATGGTAGCTTTGTGTTTAACAAAGGCAAGGTATGGAGTCCAAAATGCTGTTTGGAGTTTGAGCTTGCTTTTACTCTTGACAGCGCATCATTACGCGTGTGGTACACTCTAACATTAATGGACTGCTACTTTACACCATCAAAGGTGCGTACAATTATAACAGATTCTCATATACGACCATCATGATAGAATATCACGAGATTGTTCCATATTATGAGATAGTTATTTGCCAGCTTTATTTGTTTTTATTTTGGAGGTTAATAGTTAAATGGTGACTATAGTTGAATTGGCTTGGCAGTTGGTTCTCTTCACCATGTCTTTTTCAGTGTAGTTAGCAGCATGCTCTTATCATCCTTTTCAGGAACCCGGTCTTTCTGCTCACTTCCTTTATATTTGCGTGTGTGCGTGTGTGTGGGGGCATGTTCATATTGCATGATGCTTTGGCCTTCAAATATTCAATTCTTCTCTGTGAGGATTATAGGCGATGTGCTTATTGCAACTTCTCTTTGCTGCCTGTCCACTATTTCGTTTTGCAGCAAGTATGGCCTTGATGACGGCACTAATGATTTCATAGGCCATGCATTGGCGCTTCAATCAGATGACTGCTATCTGAATGAACCTGCACTGAAAATTGTGAAGAGGATGAAGGTAAGAGTGTGGCTAACCGGTGTCTACCTAACATGCAAGATCTTTTGAACTGACATAATGTGAATTGTTTCTATTCTTTTAATTTTAGCTGAATCTTTGGCTCGCTTTCAAGGAGGATCTACCCTAGATGTGGCCGTTGGTTATTCTTTTAAATTTTAGGTCTAAAGTTATGGGTGTAACGTCTGTAGGAGAAACTGCCAAGTGTAAGAAAGTTGTCTGTGATCCCTCGTACTTGTCTAAGAAGGTAAATTTGGTGCATCTTAGATCTTACCTCTGTTGGTAAATTCTGCATTGTCCATACATTTGCTACGTGGGTTTTTAGCCGACATGTTACTCAGGCATGTTAGTAACATAATTCCAACATAACACATAGTCAAATATTCTAGAAAAAAGTCAAGTAAGGCTACTCCTTGATATGTAAAGTCTAATACTACTTGCCATAATATTATTTATATATTAGAGTTATTTCTTTTATTTTGTATACTTATTAACTTAAGCCACTATTAATATCCTAACGAGATCAAATTTTATCGTATGTTAAGGTAGATTAAGTTAAAATGGGCGTAGGCTAAATAAAGTTACATAACGTATAAGTCTTTTTAACAACTTGTCACATCATATTTATGCATAGTCTTATATAAATATTTTATTCGGAATATTACATAACGCAACGTAATTGTTATTATTATTATTATTGGGTTATAGTGATCTTTTGACAATCGTTGTGGTCAAAGTGTCTCAAAGTGGTCATAACGTATTAAACAAGGAAACAAGTATTCCGATGGCTGATGTTGTGGCTAGCCACCAGTGATCTTGTAACTACTTTATGTGATCATGAAGCAATTGCATTTCGGAGTGTTAAACCAATGAATTGTTCTTGTACATATAAAACTTCTCCCACTCATTTAATTGCATTCTGATGGTTGATGTTGTGGCCACTAGTGTTCTTTGGTTGATGCAGTATCATGTAGCCTGTTAATAAGGTACACCAGCTGACTGTCCGTGTCAATTTTACGACAATCCTCCCTCTTGCCTATGTTGGTCACTTGAACTAGTAGAGATATTACTCAATAACCAAATTTAGCTATTGTTTGATTAAGTGTCTCCTACTTTCCTCGTCATTTTGGCATTAGTAGTATTATAAACAATGCATGTAGTTGTTGAATATGATGTTGCTTGTTCCTACCATTCTACTTTTGGTACGTTCTCAAGTTTATTGGGCCACTTTGCTCATTGTTTTTGGCACATCACATGCTTATATGTTATCTGTATCTCTTTAATGCTGCTTTACATTTCAACTAATAATATTCTGATGAACGGTCTGATGCTGTTGAGAATGCATTATACTTCTCCATCTTAATTATATTGTCTTTTTGACTAAAGATGCTAATTATAGTGAGTTGTGTCCTATTGAGAATGAAAGTAATGGGCTGACTTGGTCTTTATTCTTCTTTCATACATTTTCATTACATTACAAGATTTACCAAAATCTTTTTTGCTTCTTGTTGTTGTAAATATCCTTGTACATTTTACTTGTTATCCTTGTATGCCCAGTATAAATGACCCGTCACTAATTTACCAACCTAACCTCAAAAGAGCGACTTGAAGTAGACATGTACCCAAAACCACATGATATGATAAAAGTGCACTCAAAAATCTAAATGACCTAAATAA
>JAIUZE010035022.1:0-23106 GCA_022085475.1 Heliosperma pusillum | reverse complement strand
AAAGCATTCTGTAGAAGGACAACCAGACACCTATCAGGCACGACTAGTGGCAAAAGGTTTCAATCAAGTGCAAGGTTTGCATTATGATGAAATTTTTTCACCCGTAGTTATGCTGCGTTCCATTCGGATAATCTTAGCGATTGCCGCTTTTCATGACTATGAAATTTGGCAGATGGATGTGAAAACCGCCTTCTTAAACGGTTCTTTGGAGGAGGAGTTGTACATGGTACAACCCGAAGGTTTCATTGATCCTAAAAATCCTAAGAAGGTATGCAAGCTTAAGCGTTCCATTTATGGACTTAAGCAGGCTTCTCGGAGTTGGAATCATCGTTTCGACCAGGGGGTGATAAAGATGGTGATAAAGAGAATGGATTACTCGATCGGTTCGAGGAAAAGATTATATATCAAGTCGAGTGGGAGCAAGATTGTCTTCCTAATATTGTATGTCGATGACATACTCTTGATTGGGAATGACATACCTCTCTTAACTTCGGTAAAAGTTTGGTTAAAGAACCATTTCCAGATGAAAGATATGGGCAAGGCACAAAGAATTTTGGGGATCCGTATCTACAGAGATAGATCACGACGGATGTTATCCCTTAGTCAGGAGTCTTATATAGATAAGATTCTTGAGAGGTTCAGCATGACCAACTCCAAGAAGGGGAACCTTCCAATGGTCTCTGGGATGCATTTGAGTAAAGCTCAGGCACCAAAGACATCGGAAGAGGTCGAGCGCATGAGTCGGATTCCTTATGAATCAGCTATAGGATCGATCATGTATGCCATGATATGCACACGTCCAGACGTGGCATATGCATTGAGTATGACTAGTCGATACCAAGACAATCCAGGTGAAGCACACTGGATGGCTGTTAAGAATATCCTTAAGTACCTACGGAGGACTAAGGATTGGGTATTGACTTATGGAGGTGACACTGAGCTATGCGCAATCGGTTACGCAGATGCTAGCTTCCAAACGGATCGAGATGACTCGAAATCCCAGCCCGGATTCGTTTTTACTCTTAATGGCGTTGCGTTCAGCTGGAAAAGCTCCAAACAAACTGTTATAACAGATTCTACGACTGAGTCCGAATACTATGCTGCTTCAGAGGCTGCGAAGGAAGCTATATGGATGCGTCAATTCTTACAAGGACTAACTGTAGTTCCTAGTTCGGATGACCCGATCACCATCTATTGTGATAATAGTGGTGCCATCTTCTAGGCTAAGGAGCCTAAGTCCAGCAACAAGTCTAGGCATGTACAACGGAAGGCTCACATGATCCGAGATTACGTGGAGCAAAGGGAAATAGTGATAGACAAGATTGCTACGGATGATAACGTCGCAGATCCTCTCACTAAACCATGGAGATATGATAAGCATGAAGGGCACGTTATTTCCATGGGAATCAAACGTGTTCCTGAGTTGTATTAGTTGTTTTATTTGGATTAGACACCTGTATCTTTTTCATAAAACTATCTATGAAATCATCGTTTTGTTTTATATTTTGTTTTTTATGTGGGTTGTACTGACAACATTGAACACCACAAAGTGAACTGAATTACATTATATTTGTTTTGGTCCGTAATCGCCTACATGAGCTGACAACTCTGGCAATTATTCTGTGCAGTCGATTGATGGTGGGTTCAACGAGCCATAAGTCAAACAGTTGACTTATCGATCACATATGCGAGTTATAATGATACCTCGCAGGACATTTTTGTGAGAACGTTATGGAGTCCTTAATGTTTCAGAACATTAGGTGCCAGGTCGTGGATAGGACATCCATAGTGTTCCTAGAGTCGATTCTTTTGACTATCGACTGTCTCTTGAGATAAAGGCAGTTTTTGGGTGACTTTGGTTTCTTTCTCATGGTCGACCGTAAAAGGAGGCTAAGTAGATTTTTACGGGCATTCATGCTGCGCTTGTATTGACCAAGATCGAGTGAAGAAAATATCAACCTTTATTCTCTCCATGGAATGATGTTCTCAGGCCACTCGAGGAGCTGTAACTGAAATGCATGGCCATGCTCGAATGAAGATTCGTTTATCAGTTAAGTTACTCTCTAGTCGGGGAAACCACTCTTGATACTGATCACTTGTAAACTACGACCTTTGTGAACACGGACTTTGCAAATTGGTTTACATTGAGTGGGAGAAATTTATTATGGATATGAGAATCAGTTATCGCACATACACTTGTACGGACAAGTGGGAGATTGTTGGAGCCAGTGTCCTCCACAGTTAGTGCAATAACATAAATAAATCTCTGTAGGTTCATAGGATATACTTTGTATAATAATCAGTTGATTAATGTTTATTAATAACGGTTGGCTTGCTAGATAAGTTTGACGTTATTGTCATACAGATGGCGGCGATCAACTGGTCCCTAAAAGTCACACCTATAGGATGTGTTTGAGAGATGTGATTATTTGAGAAAATAATCATATTGATGCCCTATTATATGACTAAAAGGTTAGTCAGTGTATTTGACTAAAAGGGTAGTCAATGTGATGATGAGACGATTATTTAATAACGATTAAATAAAGTTAGCTGAGACGAATTAACTGTAATTCGTAAATTGGATATATAATGTAAGCTAATTAAACATAAACCGTTATAACTAATTGGCAAATTATAAATATACGGATATTTATATTTAATGATGTATTATAATGTCGGTCCATGTAAAACGACGATTATAAGATATTAAATTATATTGGAAGCTAAAATGACCAAAAACGAAAGTATCCAGATACACTCGGTTTTTAGTCAATGGGTAGTTATTTTTGAGGAGACAAAAATCTCCCCATATAAAAACCCTATGAGCCGTGAGTAGCAGAGAGAGAAGGAGGAAGAGAAAATTCAGATTTTATTTTTCTAACCTAATTTCTCACTACTGCCTCCATCATTCACACACAGACAAAAGTTAACAGTAACTTTTGACAAAAACACAAAAACAAAAGATTAACAGTAACTTTTGAAAACTTCTAGCAACACAAGGGCATTTCTCATACAGTCTTGGGTGCAACGATTAGGAGGATATCTACTTTGATATCTCTGTTCTTTACGCCAATTGCTAGGACCGGAGGTTGATTTCTAAATCTATACTCTTATTCTTGTTTTCGTTTATGACTAGTATAATCAAATTATTACTTTTCGTTATAATCCTATAATAATTGTATTGTGGTAATACCGATTTCCCACACAATCACCCCTCCTTTTAAAAAGTTTCGACCTCGAAACTTGAAAGTAGAAAACAAAAGTTAGAATGAGAGAAATTGGTTTCTCGAATTTGGCATCCAAAACCGTTACAAGTAAATGGTATTTCAAAAACAAGACATTTTCTAAAAGTGTATAAGAACATTTTTCGATGGCGCCAATCTCTTCCTAGGGAACGAAATGTCTTTTGTCGTGCACAAAAGATCACTAACATTCCAAAGTAAGAACATGATTAAAATAAAACCATATGATGATAAGTGCAGGACCAGTCATTAGACGTCTCCAATAACGAGCTCTAGCATCCAACCAAACGCAAAATTTAAAATAAGAGTAAAATAAATTCATTCTCGCGAAAATGAAAGTATAAAAATCTATTTTTAAACTTCTTTACAAGAATAAATTTGAAATACAATATACTCCCTCCTATTCTCAATAACATTCCCCATTTATATTTTCGTCTATTCACAATACTTTCCCTATTTCCTTTTTTAGTAAATGTTTGTGTGGTCAAAATTTAATTGTATGGTGGGGTAGTGTATTTGTGTGGTCCAAATTTAATTATATGGTGGGGCAGTGTGTTTTTTTAAGTTTTGTGTTAAAGTGAAAGGGGAAAGTTATTGAGAATATGAGGGGTACAAGTTTGAAAATTTTATCAAACGCTATACTAAGGATAACAAGACATCAGACGCACATAGAGCCAACTTGAGTATCAAACTCACAGTCATGGTAATAAAAGACACACACAACGAGTAAAATGAAACAAAAAGGCTTATTGAAAAGAGTAAAAGCAGAAAGAAGGACAATGGCCCAAGAATAACAAATTGAATAACAGTCGATTTGAAAGGCAAGGAGAGGAATGATAGACATAGACATATTTTATTTCCCGAAGGAAAGTATGACAAGATAGATAAGAGAGAAATGAACGGAAAAATTTTCGCTAAAAGAGGTAGGAAGCCTAAGAACGGGGAAAAAATGCTAATTACTCCACTCCAATACCGAAATCATTTTTGATCAACTTCTCAAGCATTTTTGTCAAACCCAAACCATAGCCACATCATTCTAGGGGCTTTAGCTATTTAACATTGCAAACTCCGCTAATAAACTAGTCCTCAAGAGAATGTAACTCATTTCGGTTACTCCTTAACTGCTTCCATTCATTAGATCCCACAAAATTTTTGACAATCACAAGGCCAAAGCTACTAGCCCAAATATCTAGTATCCAACTAGCATTAACTAAGGTCTATCGAAAAGGAAAAATCCACAATCAAAGAATCCACATGAAATATTTCTCAATATATTCTAACAACCTTAGTCCAATCATTATTACACTCGAATTCACAAACATAGATAATCATAATTACCACCAACCAAAAAGATGAACATGCTCACCATTCCAATTCTCCGATTCAAATCACTTCAAGGCTTACTATCCACAACTTAAAAAAATTTCTCATTTACAAACCACAAAATCTTAAGAGAGATCAATTAAAAATTCCAAATAAAAAATGGCCAAGCACATGGCGATGATACATCTATTCAAATCATCCAGCTCAACTATAACTCAAGATGCATCAATCTTCACTTATGGAAATATTTCTCAAAATTTGGTCACCAGTCTTAATTACCATAAATTAAAGTCTCTTTTAGAATCCAGCATTTAGAGACATCTAATTCCCAAATGATATCCAAGGTAACTATTATGATAATATACAAAGCTAAACTATCATTCCAATAAATTCGAACCTTTAACTAACACCACAATATCAAGCCCGAAAATCTAAAGCCACCGAGAGAGAGAATACAACACCACTATTAAGATCCGTTCTAAAGCATACGTCCTATTTTCCATGATCAAATATAACATGAAATTTGCCCAATCCAAAAAAAGATATTCTAGACCAAGAATCCCAAAATACATTACACTCATACTCTGAGCCAAGCAAATAAAATATATCAAATCCACTAGAGGAAAGATGAAGCAACAATGAGCTAGGGACGGTAAGAAATCTTAAGGAGAACACGAGAATAATCAGGCACGAGATTAAAAGAGAGGAACGCTAAAAATAACGAGGTCATGAGCAAGAGACAAAGCAGATAATAGAGTTATCAAGATATCCGAGTAAGAAATAAGGTTTGAGAATGTGATTCCTTAAAGATCAATTTCGACAAAAAACTTGCAAGAAAGGAAATGGAAACATATAATGGTACGAGATTAAGAGATATAAGGTTAATCCACAAAATTTTCTCCTTTAAAGCTTATGGCGATGGCAAAACTACTTATTCCTCTAACAAAAGTCTCTCATAAGGGATCAACCTAACACAAATCATCAAAATAAAGTACACCTAAATTTTAGAAATCGACTACAACCCAAATCATCCATCCTTTCATATAACACGGATTCCCAAATGCGGGATTGCAACTCAAACATAATAACATTCTTTTAACTCCAATATCTAACTTAACCTCAAAGGTTTCTAAAGCCGAAGGGTTAACAAAGACTTCTCTATACTAGGTCCCTTGCAACTCATATAGCCCATGAGCTAACTCATATCCAAGTATAACACCATTAAACTGTACTCCTTAATCAATCTTCAAGGAAGATGGTTTAATCTACCATCACAACTTACTACTTTAAACGAGTCTCTGATACCATAAGATAAGCTCATATCTTTAATTCAAGAATTATAGCAAAATACTTTTCCACCAATCCTATACCCAAAAATACACACTAGAAAACTACAAGAAGTCACTTAGTCTCAAAAACATTTTACTGCTCGAGTTATCATCCAAATTTTCTAACTTATAACAACTAGCCGTAACAAAAGTATGATCCTCAACACACTCTAATAAATCCAAACTCCTAAGTTTGAATGATTAAGTCACCAACAAGCTCAAAGGTCTCAGGCAGTTATCTCAATCAACCTTATATCAACAATTCCCATCAATCATTCACATAAACACCATATCAAACATATATGGATTAAATTTCCAAAGCATAACACAGTACTACACTCTCCAATGACTCCATCACTCACCACTATAGGGTGAAACTCAAATCTGCACAACATTTCTCAAAGTCTCAAAATTCAATCACCCAAAGCCATTACACAACAAATAAAGGGGAAGGTATCCACAAAAGGTCACAAGGGAAAGTTAAGGATACAAAAGGTAAGATTGAGAAAAGTGACAAGAGAAATTCTCAAGGAGAAAATTAAGTGGAAGAGATGAAGAAGAATTTAGATTGAGGGGGGAAAGCAACGTACACCATAGACAAGAAAATCATGGATGATGTCTAAACACACTTCAATTAGGCTTGTCAATATTTAATCTTTGGCAAAGGGTACTTCTTCTAGCTAACATATGGCTCACTTTCAAGACGATAGATACAAACAAGGAAACAAACTCACTCAATACAATCAACAAACAAGTTGGAACCTAAAAAACGTCAAGTACACTAAAGACTACCACCTTAGGTCCTTAACATTACCCATATCTCATTCTGATACCGACTGTGATATCCCGCGATTTAATAATAAAGTAAAAACATATTTTGCAGCGGAAATACAAGATTTTTAAAAAATTTAAAAGCAAAACCGTGAATGTCACTATATATTATAAAACCAAAGCTTACTTTCATAAATTTTTTGTACAAATTGTAACTTAAATAAATACATGGGACAACGATCCCTTGATAAATACACAATTAAGATAATAAACTAATATGAACTACGACGCTAACGGTCAATCGATGTAATTACAACGCTCGCTAGCTCACTCGTCAAAACACCATGCAACACCAACCTGCAACTTGTTCATTCATGAAAAATGAATGCCACAGTCAGTGGGGAGTAACTCGGGGTTCTCCCAGCAATATTACATCAAAATGCACATAACTAAGCATAAGATCATATTTCATCATGCATACACTCATATCATACCGGATATAAAGATAGCATTACATAATAACAATATATGAGTGTATGAATCATCAATCGTATCATCATCATGTAACAATGACTTGGGGAAGACTCCCCTTGGCAACCATATAGATCACCAATAGCTTGCATCTCACCATTAGCGACCATATGCTTGAGAAGGTTAGGGACTCAACAGTCAAACCAATCATAAGCATCCCGTATTTCAAATATAAAAGTCGACATATTATCAAACATACTCTCATTCTAAATGAAACTCACTAGCATCTGTACTTTGCAAGATATGACGAACTAGTCCACGTGATCAACGTTTTCCTGAACCGTATAAGATAAACGTGTCGTACACCCAAGACTATAATCCTCCCGGTAAGGCGACAACAATAAAGAAGTCATAGTCTAAACCTGGCCAGACTCTCAGGATAAACCCTCCGGATTCGACACGCTATAAACCCTCGCATCCAAGACTCAATCCTCCAGTTAAATTCATCCAGAAGCGAGTACCCCATATTCGGCTAAACCCGCACAAAAGAGGCGGAAAGAGTACAAGCATCATCCTCCGGCTAAACCTGCACGGATATGAGGTCAAGAATAAACAAGAAAGTACGCTACATGCAATGACACCACCTCGCAAGGATACAACATTTGACAGCCGGGTCGATCAACGCACTGCGTTCGCCTCCTAACAATGTTGTCATATCCCCCACTAACAAATGCAACAAGCATCAAGGTTGTACCTCCATCGCTCTGACATCAAGTCTAACGAGAATAGAGGTGCAACCGGAAAATGAGAGTTTCAAAACATCCAATGGATAAGACTCGACCTTTTACTCAAGACATAACCGACTCAAGTACAGAACATATCTAAAACTCTAAACATGCGAGAAAGGCATGTGAGATATTACATAGTCTAAAGACGAATATTAAATGTCATTACGTTAGTTTATTAGGTAAAAAAACCATACGAGTCAATACATGCGAAGGTATACAAATGAAAAGAGGAAGAAGGGAATCAGGGGCTCTAGGCCGATTAGATGGACTGGCGGCCGGGTGGCTGGCTGAGTACTAACCAACAACAATACCAACATAATTCACATACAGGGACTCGTAACCAGTCCCCCTGACTGGCGGCCGGAGGGCCTGCTAGGGGTTTCATCTTAAACAACAACAACAACAACAACATAATTTCAGGAGACTCCCAGCCGGTCGGCAGGCTGGGAGTGCATGGATATACCAAAACTCGAACAACAAGGCAGGGACTCCTAGCCGACGACCAGCAGCCGCTCGGCCAGCTAGGACTCCCTTTTGCTCAATTTCGTCAAAAGTCACTGTTTTCACATCAGGGGGTTCCCATCCGGTCTAAGGGCCGGCGGCGAGTGGGCTGGATATGAGCCCTTTTGTTCGAAAGACCACCAAAACACAAAGTTCAATCCCAATTCATTCACACCTATTTGCATATACCACCATAATCCGTCATAAACCATCTTTTAATGCAACATTTGAACATTAAAACATCACAAGAATATCATTTGAAATATTAAACACAAGTTTGAGCAATAAAAAGAGAGGTTTAATATCAACAATACCAATCCCCCCCCCCCCCCCCCCCCAAGATAAGACATATGAGATGAATTTCAACTAGTAAACATGTTGTCATAATAGCATAACATAAAGAAGACATCTTTCATACAAAAACTACACTAAACACATAAAAACACATAAGATGCAAACCGAGTAACCCGTCTACGTCACCTTGGTTAGCACTTCAAATCTTCGATTCTGAAGCTAACTATCAACCCACACGAATCCCTTTACCCAAAATCTTCAAATCCATCTTTTTCGGACAAATAACGAGACTAAAGTATGACCGATATATGGAAAATCGGTCTTAAAAGAAGTTTAAAAGTTTCGATGATTTATTAGTTAGAAAGTAAAAGATGGTGAGAGGATTCCGAAACATTAAACGAAATTGAATTCGGTTAAGAAACGAAAAAGTTATGTCCGTCTTAAGTTAGATCTAGAAAAAAGGGTTTTATAAAAAGTTGGAGGAAGATGATATTTTATGGTATGAAAAGGAAGAGGAGAATGAGATTCGAAGATTGATATAAAAATCGTCAAGTTTCGTTGAGAAACGAAGAAATGACATCCGTCTTACGTTCTTGAGTTTGGAAGTTTAATGGTGTTTTTGGTGTTTGACGAAGAAGATGAATAGTTGTTGAAATTTTAGGAAGGAGGTGAAATTTATGGTGGGATTGTTTTGAGAAAGTGAATTATAAAAGGCCCAAACCTCATGTTGGGTCAACCTACTTGGATTTTCGAGTAGAGTCTGATTATGAGCTCATAACGGACTGAAATACGACGGTTTCTATCCAACTAAACTAAATTAAATTTAACCTTAATTTAAAGCATCGTAATCATAAATTATTGATTTAAAATATTTTAACCAAGAAAAGTAAAAGATGAATTTATAAAATTTACAACTTTAGTAAATTACTCATTATTATAAAATCGGGGGTGTTACAATTCTGATTTATTTAATATATAAGGAGATCCTTATTAATAGCATAAGAAAGTTTGAAATAATGCAACGCGATATATATGTTCTTTGGAAATATTTCCACTCGGTGTTTTGGAAAGGATTTGTGTGATATTCTTAGATGTTTGTCAGGTGTTTGTGGAAGATACGAAGAGTATATGTGAGATCCGTGAAAAAATCTTATTTTTTCGATATAATAAATAAATGGATAGATTAGGAGTCGCCAGTAGGTTTTATACAAAAAATATACAAAAGACGGTTTTGAAAGAATTAACGGAAAAGCCCTTCTGATCCCTGGTATGGGGACTGATCCGTCACTCCAGCCAAAACCAAAGATTGCGTATTCGGGGGTAAATGTATGGTCATGGAAGGTGTTAAGTACTCGGACCGCCCATCAAACTGACGGTCAATAATATTTATTTTTAATATTAAATATTTGACGAATTTGACTAAAAGAAAAAATGTTAATTATACAAATCGATACAAATTATTTATAAGTACAATAAAATAAGTTAGTTTATATACAATGACACAAACAAGATAAAAATAAACAAAATAAAGAAAAGATTAATTAAAGAAAGTAAAGAAAACATATTGAATTCGGGACCCTCGGCCCTATATGGATCGACTATGAATGCATCTCGACTTTGTTGTAAATTAATGACTCTTATGCGCTTATAAAACAAGGATGATTTTATGGGTGAGGTTTGATTTGAACTGACTGGAATAGTATATATATTTCAGACGGATGATTGTGAGGATTCTGAATCTGGCAATATTTTTGTTCCTTGTATGTTTCTCGTCTGGTAATATTTGTCCGTCCGTTCCCTCATACATGTGGAGTTGAACGTATTTATAGTCCATCAAGTACGGAGTTTTACTAAAATATGGAGTTTGAGATGATAAGATTATATTATTGAATTTCTATCTTAATTGTGACTTAGCATCTTTTCGAATTGTAATGCGTGTGGCCTCCTTATTGTAACTTCATTTACAGAGAGCATACGTTTCTCACTCTCCATCTCATATTCTCACTCATGTGAACAACTATGATTACAAATTTCATATTGGGTTTAATTGTATGGTCAATAGATGATTATGACATAATGAGCACATGGGGCTATTGTAATCTAAACCCGGCCCGTTTTAGCTGGATGATACACCATTTGCCAAGCTTATAAAATATAATTATGAAGGTGAGCGAAAAGGAAATGGAGAGCTTTAAGCTGGGTTTGGGTCATTTTGAGTGTTTTTCAGGAAATAAGCGTAAAGAGCCTTTAAATTATAACATTTTCAATTTTCATTTAGTCATTTAAGATTAGCCTCATCATCGGGTACCCCGTAAGGCTAGTAGACATTTTTGGGTTTCTACGGAAGCCTCCACTTTAACTGAGTCTGTGTAAGACGAAAGTCAAAGTAGTCCGGTCGGGACAGATAAAGGTGAAGAAACGTACCTGCGCCTCTTAGATTTCCTGTTTGGAGTGTCGGGCTGGAATCTGGAGCTGGAGCTGGAGTAACAAAACTTTGTTTTGCCAATCTGGAATTTGGTGTAACAAAACTTTGTTTCATTGGTCTGGAACTGGTATAGTGATTCTTCGTTTCACTAGTATGGAGTATGGAGTCTGGATCTGGTAAAACAAAACTTTGTTTAGCTCAAAGCAGAGACCGCGAAATCTGGTTTCACGATCTCAGAGGCGGGTAAGTGCCCGCCGACTGAAGAATTTCAAACTTTTATTGTAAAAAGGCTGAATTAATTTGCAAAATTTTATTTTGTAATAAAGGTAAGTTAGAAAATTTTTATTTAAAGAAACAAAAAGCGTGTTATGGCCAGCCGACTTAAAATTTCAAAATTTTATTTTGAAAACGAATTAGAACGTAAAATCTGATTTTACGAACTGGATGCGTGTTTGAGCTTGCCGACCAAAGAATTTGAAATTTTACAATTATAATTAAACTAATCAAAATTTAATTTTTATTATTTTAAATCAATCAACTCATGGTTAAAGACAATAAAACAACAAATAATCACAATAAAGTAAACTAAACATGCAAATCAACTAACTAACATGATTAATGCTAATCTTATAATAATTGACCATCAACAATCATCAAAAATCATCGTAATTAACATTAGTAAATATTAATAAACAATAAAAGACGATAATGGAAATAATCGATAAAAAGGGAGAAATGGATTGAATTATCGCAACTTTAACTTACATGTACTTCGAGACTATACTCAAGAACGCCGGATGAAAGTTTTCACACAAGGGTACGTTTTCGACGGTTTTCAAATCCAAATCAAGAAAAAGATTAAAACTATAAACTTTTTAATCAAAAATCAAACAAAACAAACAATTTCAAAGTTGACTTCTCGCACGTTTTTCTCCTTTCGCGCAACACTTTTCCAATCGTCACTACGACTTCGTTTGTTACACAAATTTTGTTCCGAAAGATTTTTTTATGTTATGGGACTCCAAAATTTTGATTTTTTTGATAGAAACAGGAAAAAAAAGAGGGTTTATCGACTTTAAACGAGCAACAACAAAGGAGCGGTTCTCACTCGAATGCTCACCTATGTTCGTGTATGAACTTTGACACTTATTTATTGGTATGACCAGTGTACTATGAAGCTTTGAGATTTGAGTTTTAATGGAGGTTGAAGGGTATCAGCTTCGATCTTCGAGTCCCTCAAAGAAGGTTTTTTTCTTGTGTTTTTTCTTTGTATGATCTTTTTAAGGTTTGAATTCTTGTTTTTATTCCCTTTTCGTGCTCTTATTCTGATGTATATAATCTATAAGGAGAACCTTCTTAATAGCTTAGGAAAGTTTGAAATAATGAAACGAGATATATATGGTTTTTGGAAATATTTCCAATCTGTTTTTTGGAAAGGATTTGTGTGATATTCTTAGATGTTTGTCGGGTGTATGTGAAAGATACGGAGAGTATCTGTGAGATCCCTGAAAAAGTCTCCTTCTTTCGATATAATAAATAGATGGATAGATTAGGAGTCGCCAATAAGTTTTATATAAAAACATACAAAAAAACGGTTTTGAACGAAAGAACGGAAGCGCCCTTTTGATCCCTCGTATGGGGACTGCTCCGTCACTCTGGCCTAAACCAAATATTGCGGATTCAGGGGTAAAGGTATGGTCAGGGAAGGTGTTAGGCACCCGGACCGCCCATCAAATTGACGACCTCTACTATTTATATGTAATATTATATATTTGACGAATTTGACTAAAAGAAAAAATGTTCATTATACAAATCGATAAAAATTATTTACAAGTACAATAAAATAAGTAGTTTATATACAATGACACAAACAATGACACAAACAACATTTGACGGCCGGATCGATCAAAGCATTGCGTTCACCTCCCAACAACGTCGTCATATCCCCACTAAAACATGCATACAAGCATCAAGGATACACCCCATCGCTCCAACATTCGAGTCTAATGAGGATAAGGTGTAGCCTGGAATTGAGAGTTCATAGCACTCAACAAGTAGTGCTCTAATCAAATGCATAAGGTAGAACCGAGTCAAGAGGGGACATATCAAAACCGTTACAAAACATGTGATATAAGCATGTGAGATATCATTTATCCTAAACATGGATATTTAATGCTATTATGTAATTTTATAAGAAAAACAAATCATACAAACTATTACATGTGAGGTTAAAAGGAATAGAATAGACAATGAGCTACAGGGGGTGCCAGCCGGTCAGGGGGACCGGCCGTCGGCTACCCGGCTTGCACTACAACAACATCAAACAACACCAAAATATACAGGGGATCCCCAGCCAGTGGGTGTGACCGGCCGCCAGCTACCCGACTGGGGTCACAAACCAAATGAGAGAAAAGAAGAAAAATGGGGAAGGGGGAGTTCCAGCCGGGCCGCCGGCTGCCGGGTGGCCGGATGGGACTCGCATGTTATCAAAAATTCAACAATTTTACAAGGGGTTCAAGCCGGTCAGATGACTGGCGGCCGCTCGGCCGGGACTTATGCATTATCAAAAATCCTCGAAACAACAATTTCACATCAGACGAGTTCCCAGCTCGTCGGCTTACCGGCGGCCGGTCGGCCGACTGGGACTACAAATACGCGAGAATCAGCTTCAACAACATCCAACTCAAATTCCATGGTTACTCATCCAATTCCAACAACATTTAGCAACATCAAACCGCATTAAATGCATATTAATCATCACCAATCATTGGGTAAACATCAATTAAAGAAAACTCAAACACATTTATTGCCCAACACAAGTTCCAACATGTTAAAAGAGCATATTTAACCACTTCAATGCAACTTAACATAGGATTAGTGAAAGAAAGCATGGAAGATGGAATTCACACATACAAACAGGTAACAAGCATGTTTCCTCATGAAATTCAAGCAAAGATTGTATCTTTCCTAACTAAAACCACAATTAAAGCATTAAAACACGCATTGATATCGAAAACCCTTCACCGTAACCTTTTTGCGTCTTCAACAATCTTCTTCTTCTTCTTCCACTAGGAAATAGTCTCGGTCTCGATGTAACACCCGTAATCTTAGCCGATATAATTTAATAATATTATATTAATATTAATTAGCTTAATTTTATATTTAGAATAGAACATAGTTTTCCGTGTCTAACCTAGCAAATCTGAGTCCATATTCGGACTCTACTCGTAATTTCGGGTGAGACACGCCTTATGTCACATTTTGGGCCTTTCCCCATTCTCCACTCACCCAATTTGGCCCATGTGCTATTCATTTTCCACTCACAAATCTCAACTATTCATCATCACCCTCACCCTCACCAAAACCCTATTCTCACCATTGTTGAACCTTAGCCCCCTCTTCACAAAAATTCACACAACTCTCTCATTCCTCACTCAAATGTCTTGATTTTTAGTCTAATATTCCTCTCTTATCCTCCTTTACCTTGTGTGGTAATAAAGTTACCATCTTTCTCATTTTCAATTTTTCCATCTTTCTCAAGGTTGAATTTTATTCATCTTTTGTGTCTTTGTGTAGGAGGAGACCTCCAAGACCCCGACAAGGATTATTATCTCGTGGAGGAAGACCTAGAAGACGTTTGAAGACGCAAAAAGGTAACGGTGAAGGGTTACTCAATATCAATTTACGTTTTTAATGTTTTAATGGTAGTTTTAGTAGGAAATATACAATCTTTGCTTAAAATTTATGAAAAAAACATGCTTGTTGCCCTTTCATATGTGTGAATTCCATCTTCCATGCTTCCTTTCACTAATCATATGTTAAGTTGTATTCAAGTGGTTAATTATGATCATTTAACATGTTGGAACTTGTGTTGCACAAAAAATATGTTGGGTTTGCCTTAATTGATGTTTACCCAATGATTGGTGATGATTAATATGCATTTAATGTGGTTTGATGTTAGTAAATGTTGTTGGAATTGGATGAGTAACCATGGAAATTGAGTTGGTTGATGTTGTGTTGAATTCCGCGTGTTTGTAGTCTCAGCCGGCCGACCGGCCGCCGGTCAGCCGACCGGGTGGGAACACGTCTGATGTGAATTGACATTTTTGAAGAATTTTGGTATTACGTAGTTCCCAGTCGGCCGACCGGTCGCCGGTCCGCCGACCGGCTGGGACACCTCCTATAAATTGTGAACTTTTGATAGTATGTGAGTCCCAGCCGGCCGACCGGCTGAGACTCCCTCTTCCCTATTTTTCCTTCTTTCCTCTAAATTGGCATGCGTCTCCAGCGGGGTAGCCGGCGGCCGGTCACACCCACCGGCTGGGGATCCCCTGTATTTTTATTGTGTTGTTTCATGTTGCTATAGTGCCAGCAGTGTAGCCGGTGGCCGGTGTAACACCCCATGACATGTGAGGAAAAGTTGTCCCACATGGAAAAAATACGGAGCTTATGAGATCTTTATAAGAGATTCCACACGCCACTTAGTAACAAGGCCTTGTGCTTTTGGGCTTAAGTGAGGACAAATTAAGGCCCAAAGGTACACATCCCATCTTATTGGGGTTGTGTTACGACGGTGGCGGGTCGGGTTGTTATAAATGGTATCAGAGCAATCCTGCGACTGTGTGGTGAGCCTGTGGTCGGGAGTACCTGGGTCACCCACCTAGCGGGGAAGGATTCTGGGCTTGGTTGCGGGCAGCTCTAAGGCACAACGAGGACGTTGTGTTCTTTAAGTGGGGGAGTTTGTAACACCCCATGACATGTGAGGAAAAGTTGTCCCACATGGGAAAAATAAGGAGCTTATGAGATCTTTATAAGAGATTCCACACGCCACTTAGTAACAAGGCCTTGTGCTTTTGGGCTTAAGTGAGGACAAATTAAGGCCCAAAGGTACATATCCCATCTTATTGGGGCTGTGTTACGACGGCGGCGGGTCGTGTTATTATAAATGGTATCAAAGCAATCCTGCGACTGTGTGGTGAGCCTGTGGTCGGGAGTACCCGGGTCACCCACCTAGCGGGGAAGGATTCTGGGCTTGGTTGCGGGCAGCTCTAAGGCACAACGAGGACGTTGTGTGCTTTAAGTGGGGGAGTTTGTAACACCCCATGACATGTGAGGAAAAGTTGTCCCACATGGAAAAATAAGGAGCTTATGAGATCTTTATAAGAGATTCCACACGCCACTTAGTAACAAGGCCTTGTGCTTTTGGGCTTAAGTGAGGACAAATGAAGACCCAAAGGTACACATCCCATCTTATTGGGGTTGTGTTACGACGGTGGCGGGTCGGGTTGTTATAGCCGGTCCCCCTGACTGGCTGGCACCCCCTGTAACTTATTCTCATTTGTTTCCATATGAGTTCACATGTAATAGTTTGTATGGTTTGTTTATCTCATAAACTTACGTAATAACATTAAATATTCATGTGTTAGAATTTATGATATCTCATATGCTTATATCACATGTATTGTGACGGTTTTGATATGTCCCCTATTGAGTCGGTTCTACCTTATGTATTTGACCTGAGCACTACTTGTTGAGTGCTTTGGACTCTCATTTCCCGGCTACACCTTATCCTCTTTATACTGGAATGACGAAGCGATGGGGTGTATCCTTGATGCTTGTATGCATGTTTTAGTGGGGATATGACGATGTTGTTAGGAGGTGAACGCAATGCGTTGGTCAACCCGGCCGTCAAATGTTGTATCTTTGCTAGGTGGTGTCATTGCATGTAGCGTACTAGCTTGACTTTTGACTATAGATCTCTTTCCGCCTCTTTCGTGTGGTTTAGCCGACTTTGGGGTACTCGACGTCTTTGTATGATCGAGTCTTGGATGTGGAACGTCATACCACATGTCGAATCGGGAAACGACTTATCCCGAGAGTCTGGCCAGGTTTAGACTAGGACCGTATTGTTATCGTCGTCCTACCGGGAGGATTAGAGTCTTGTGTGTGCGAAACGTCATATCGTACACGGTTCAGGGGAATGTCTTACCTTTTGGACTTACTTGTATAGGTCATGAGTATACGAAACGTCTTATCTTATACGGTTCAGGGAAACGTCTTATCCCGTGGACTTTCATTGGCTTGTCTTGCTATTGTACACGATGCTAGTGCGTGTCATTTACCGTGAGATTATGGATGCTTATGTCTGATCATATGATGGATTGTATACTCGACTGTTTTTTATGCCTATGATTGGTTTGTATGTCGAGTCCCAAACCTTCCCAAACATAAGTCGTTAATGGTGAGATGCAAGCCCTTAGTGTTCTATATGGTTGCCAAGGGGAGTCTTCCCCGAGTCTTGTATTCCATGATGATTATGAAAGATGGTTTCCTTTCCTTGAATCTTGTCACTTTTATAATGCTATTCTCACAATCCGGCATGATATATGTATGTTGGCATGATGATGTATGACTATGTGCCTACTTATGTATGTTTTGATGTGATATGGCTAGGAGAACCCGGAGTTACTCCACACTGACTGTGGCGTTCATGTTTCATGAATGTACATGTATAGGTCGGTGCTACATGAGGTTGAGACTAGTGTGAGCTAGCGAGCGTCGTTTCACGATGATTACCTATTACCGCTTAGACTCTCCAATTTTTAGAGTTATTGTATGTTTT
Source organism: Heliosperma pusillum (assembly GCA_022085475.1). Lineage (NCBI taxonomy): Eukaryota > Viridiplantae > Streptophyta > Magnoliopsida > Caryophyllales > Caryophyllaceae > Heliosperma > Heliosperma pusillum. Next base: position 5,341 of record JAIUZE010035022.1, on the reverse strand, counting down.
TGGGACCGTTGTCTCCCTTGTAGTGATATGTCGACCTTTCGACACTACTACTTTATTTGTTTATGTTGGATTTCACCTTTTGATGATCTTTGCGAAACATACCTTAAAAAGTTTTAAAAATTTTCAAATTTCCGCTGCAAGTTACTTGTTTATCTTTATTATTTTTGCGAGGGTTGTCACAGTTGGTATCAGAGCCTATGACGCTCCCGACGCACACACGTGAATCCTAAACTTAAATTACTTGACCTTGAAATAATAAATGAGAGATGGGTAGAAATTAAGGACTTTATTTGGTAGTCTCTTTGATTATGCTATGTGTTAGGATTAACCTTGATTTGTTTTTGTCTGTTATGAAGATGGTTAGACCTATACTCGTAAAGAACGTTATCTTGGAGAAGACCATCACCAAGGAGGCTACGCTTGGGTGGCTAGCCAAATTGCTAGGAGCAAGACCAAGCCTTATGGGGGAGAACGGGACCCTACCGACCTCTCGGAGTGGTTCCGGGAGATGGAGAAGCAATTCGACTTGTATCAAGTCTGGGAAGAAGACAAAGTGAGGATTGCTAAGCACTTTCTTGTGAGAGAAGCCGATAACTGGTGGTCGATTACTAGTCCTACCGCTACTCATGAAGTCAATTTCAATTGGGAATGTTTCTAGACTCTTGTTGAAGACCGATTCTACCCCAAAGAACTCAAACAACAAAGACTCAAAGAATTCATCAACTTCAAACAAGGTGACTTGACGGTTCAAGACTTCACCACCCAATTCAACAAGCTTGCTCACTTTGCACCAAGACACATCAAGGATGATGAAGACCGAGCTTTTTACTATCGTAATAAGCTTAGTGTTTTGCTCCAAAGCAAAGTAAGGAGGCGTTCTACCTCTTTTGGAGAGTTGTATTATGATGCACTTTGGGCCGAGAACTCCATGAAGGCCATCAAGGATGAAGCAAAGATGAAAAGTCCCTCTCCTTCCTTCTCACCTAAGCCAAACTTCTATGGTAAAAGGTCGTTTACTCCCACATCTTCCAATGCCTATGCCAATAGACGAAGATTCAACCCTCCCCCAAATTCAAATGTAAGGGCTCTCATTCCTTTCTTGCCCCAAGCTACTTCTAATGTGGCTCCTAGGCCTTATTCTCCCCCTCAAGTTCAAGCTCAAGGAAGAATTTGTGACAGTGGTAGGAAACCCGTTCACCCCGGAGTTGGATGCTATGCTAGGCCCCTCATTTGCTTTTTCTGCAAGAAGTCTGGTCACTGTTTCCGTGATTGCCCCGACCGGAAGTTACCTACTACAAATGCTAAGCCCAAGGGATCTATCTATGTTCTAAGCTGAGCCGAAGGCGAAGCCGATGCTCATCCGGAGATAATCACGGGTATGTTCTCAATCTTAGGACAATTGTGCCTTATTTTATTTGATACCGGCGCATCTATGTCTTTTGTGTCTTCAACTTTTGTTGATAAGTTAGATATCGAGCCTACTTCTAGTGAGGATACCCCCATATCCTTACCAACCAGAGAAATTATCTCATGTTCTTCTCGTTACCCTAATGTCCCTATCTCTATTGCGGGGACCATCTTTCCCGCTAACCTCCTTAAGTTTCCTCTAGGAGAGTTTGATGTAATCCTAGGTATAGATTGGCTAGCTTTGTACCATGCTAGATTCGAGTGTAGAGATCAAAAGATCTACCTTAAGAGTCCTTTAGGAGTTATAATAACCTATAAGGGATCTCATTCCTAAATGGGTAGGCAATTGATTTCCGCAATGAAGTTGGTGAGTATGGTAAGAAAGGGTCACCAAGCATTCTTGTGTGTTGTGACTTCTACATCTACCACCTTACCCAAGATTGAAGATTTACCTATAGTGCGAGACTCTGTTGATGTATTCCCCGGAGACTTGCCCGGGATCCCTCCCGAGCGTGATGTTGAGTTTTCCATTGACCTTCTGCCCGGAATCGGACCCATAGCTAAAGCTCCATACCGCATGGCTCCAACCGAGTTGAAGGAGATAAGGAAGAAACTTGATGAGATGATCGAAAAGGGTTTCATTCGACCGAGTGCCTCACCTTGGGGTGCTCCCGTTCTCTTTGTAAAGAAGAAGGATGGTTCCATGAGATTTTGCATTGACTACCGTGAGTTGAGCCGAGTTACAATCAAGAATAAGTATCCTTTGCCAAGAATTGAAGATTTGTTCGACCAACTAAAGGGTGCATCTACCTTTTCCAAGATTGATTTCAGATCCGGATACCACCAAATTCCCGTTCGTGATGCCGACATACCGAAGACCGTTTTTAGTACAAGATATGGTCACTTTGAGTTCAAGGTGATGCCATTTGGTTTGACTAATGCTCCTGCTATTTTCATGGATCAAATGAACCGCACCTTTAGTGAGTACCTTGACAAGTGTGTAGTGGTTTTCATCGACGGCATTCTTGTTCTCCCCAAAACCGAAAAAGAGCATGCTAATCATCTTAGGACTACTTTGGGTGTCCTTCGTCGTCAAAGCTGGTTTGCCAAATTTTCCAAGTGTGAATTTTAGTTACCTGAGGTGTCCTTTCTTGGACATGTAATCTCCAAAGAAGGTGTTATGGTAGAACCTTATAAAATTAATGTCGTAGTTGATTAGAAGAGTCCGACCGATGTTAGTGAAGTTCGAAGTTTTCTAGGTTTAGCTGGTTACTACCGTCGATTTGTCAAAGATTTCTCGAAGCTTGCAATGTGACAACCCTCGGGAATGCGGAAAGATAAAACATACAAGCATGTGAATTATATAGCGGAAATATGAAGTTTTGAAAACTTTTATACATGCAAGGAAAGAATACGAGGAGTGTCATATATTACAAACTAAAGTACGAATTATACTACATCAAGAGACGAAGTCTCTCCAAAAGGTTAACAAGTAAAAGTGATCTTACCAAATAGATGGGGTATTTTCGAAATAGATGGGGTATTTTCGAAATAGATGGGGTATTTTTCTAATCGATTGGAAAATAGTTTTTTCCTTCCAGGGACAACGCCCGCTAGCTCACACCCGAACCCAAAATATCATAGCAAAAAGCCAACCATGCAAGCAACCTGTTCATTCATGAAAAACATGAACGCCACAGTCAGTGGGGAGTAACTCTGGGTTCTCCCAGCCATATCACATTAAACGTACATATAAGGAAATACAAAAGTAAAATCATGCATATAGAGATATACATGTGAGATACGATAAGGATAGATAGGCAATTCGATATATAATGATAAGATCATGTGGAAATCAAATCCGAAACCATCATGTTATTCAGAGACTCGGGGAAGACACTCTTAGGCAACCGAATACGCTCACTAGGGCTTGCATCTCACCGTTAGCGGTATAAGTTTGATAAGATTGAGACTCGACAGACAAACCAAGTCAAGTCATGCAATGATCACAACAAATCCAACATATTATCATCCATTCACGAACCAAGACATTGACGGTGCCCAATCATGCAATGACCATGAATAATATCATGAAATCACGCAATCAAAGACGACGGTGCCCAATCATGCAATGACCATGAATAATATCATGAAATCACGCATTCAAAGCAACGACACGACGACATCTCTCACGGTAAATGAAACGCACTAGCATCGTGTACATGGCAAGTATGATTATGGGCATCCACGGGAGTAAAACCTTCCCTGATCGCATACACGATTCAATCCATTTCGTATATGTAGACTAATTTCCTCCTGGTAGCACGACGATAATAATACGGTCCTAGTCTAAACCTGGCCAGATTCTCGAAAGAGGCGGAAAACGAGCTCAAGCCTCATAACATGCGGTACGCTACATGCAAATAACATCACCTCGCAAGTACACAACATTTGACGGCCGGGTCGATCAACGCAATGCGTTCAACTCCCAACAACGTCGTCGTATGACCACTAACACATGCATTTAAGCAGTAGGATACCTCCCCGTTCCGGCATTCCAGCCTTACGAACGTGGAGGTAGCCAAGGGAATGAGAGTACCAAGCACATACCAAAATAGTGCTCAAACCGTAACATTTGTAAAAACGACTCAAAGTAGGACATACCACAAACCGTCACATAACATGTGAATAGGGAATCATATAAGTTTAAATACGATAAACATGAGTCAAAACATGATACATAAGCATTAGAACAAGTTTGTGAAGCATAACGAATAAATAAATAGATCACCCCTCCAAAACAACAAGTTTGGGAACTAACTAAAACAAGGGTTCACTTCAAACGGTCATAACTAGAGTTCTAGACATGCAAATACAGAAATTCTAAGTTGAGATGATAGCTTATCGTCTTACGGTTCCAACGAATGGTCACAATCCTAAAACAAGCAAGTAACGAAGGAGATATGATCATTTTACGAAAAGGGGTCAATGCAGTGAAACTGCACGAGTCCACCCGAGAACAACAACACCATTTCTATCATTTCCAATTTTCATAAATCACTTCTATCAACTATCAACAATCAATATTCATCATCAACCATCATCAAATAACAACAATCATCATCCATAACATAATTCCTAAACTTACTAATCGTAATCTAATACGATTTCTAGCATATAAGCATGTAAAACACGTAAATGATATCGAGTAACCCTTCACCGTTACCTTTACGCGTCTTTAATCGATTCTAAACCTTCCTAGTCTCCACCTACATACAATTAGATAATAAAAGATGAATATCATTCACCTTGAAAAAGACGGATAATTTAAAAAGCGAGAAATACGGTAATTTTATTACCAATACGGATAGAGGAAGCTAAGAGGGGAAGAATAAGACGAACTTACGCGAATTTGAGCGAGAAAAGAAGGAGTAGTGACGATTTGAAGACGGATCAAAAATGGAGGCAAGGTTTTCTTTGGTTTCTTTGAGAAGAAGGAAGGAAATGAATTGTGAGGAAATGAATTAGGTTTAGGGTTTGAGGGAGTATAAGTAAAGGGTGAGTTGGAAAAGTCAACGAAAGTCAAAGGCGCGGCTCAAAAGTCAAGAAAAGTCAAAGACGACTTAAAAGTTAAGAAAAGTCAAAGACGACTTAAAAGTCAAGGAAAGTCAAAGACGACTTAAAAGTCAAAGACGACTTAAAAGTCAAGAAAAGTCAAACTCGCCTTAAGACGGGATTCTCATGGAATCTCGCGGAAATTCCAAATATGAACTCGGAAATTCTAAATTCGACTCGGAACATAAAATTCTATATTAAAACTTAAATTTGCTGAAAATTATCCGTAAAATATTTTCACTAGAAAAATAGGGTACATTTCCAGGTGTTACACTCACCCCACCTTTTAAAAAGTTTCGTCCTCGAAACTTGAGATAGA
>JAIUZE010035010.1:4188-43455 GCA_022085475.1 Heliosperma pusillum | reverse complement strand
AAAGTAATGAAAATATCAAGGCTATTAGAGGGAAAAAGGAGCCGTGTGGTATGGTGACTTCCGGGTCTGATTTCGAGCGTTTTGCGTAAGTTTCGTTAACTGATCGATAAAGTAGAAAAATATCTAGATATTATTATTAGTTTATTCAAACCAAATAAAATATCTAGTTGTGAGTGGAAAACGATGACATAAACGTGTGACTCATGCCAAAGTCGAGTTTCGATTTTGTTGCGCGCATTACGATGCGTCGGGAATAGTTAAATGACGTTCGGTTAAAACCGTAAACATTATTCTTTAAATTCCGAATAAATTCAAAATAATTATATTAAATTATGATAAATCCTATAAATCGTAATAAAATAAATCAAAAATATAATTTTTTAACTAAATTTCGGTCTTCAAAATCGCAAGACGAGTTGGGAAAGTCAACCCGAAAGTCCAAAGTCGACTTTAAAAGTCGAGAAAAGTCAACAAATGCTTAAAAGTCAAGAACAGTTTATGACGCTTAAAAATCTAAAAATTAAATGCCGACTTTAAAAAGTCAAGAAAAAGTCAAAGACGGTTTAAAAGTCCAAGAAAAGTCAAAAGACGACCTAATAAATGGTCTTTCATGAAATCTCTCAAAAATTCCCCCAAATACGAAGCGGAATTTCAAAATAAGACTCGGAACGAAAATTCCTATTTTAAAAACTTAAGTTCTACTGAAAAGTGTTAGTAAATATTTTTACTAGAAAAATTGGCATTTTTCGGGTTGTTACACTTGAGTACTCCTGATTCCGTCTTCGACTGTTGAGATTACCGTACCAGTGAAGATGGAAGAAGTTCACACATGTTCGAGCAATTCAAAAGTGGAGCTAGACTTCCAGAAAAGACCGTATGTGTGGAAGAAGAAGGCGGAAATTACCACAGCTGAGGGTACTTCCGCAAGTCAAAGGCCTGACGGTGGTTTTGTCAAGAACCTATTTGGGTATTAGCCGGGTTTGCAACCCCGTGCAATTTGTAACAAACAATTTATCGCGTTTTCAATTAGACAATTAGACTATTACGCGATAATCCGTAGTTTAGATAGACAACTTGTTTTCCTGTTAGACAATGCTTGGTATTTTTCTTTGGGTATCGTTTGGCATCGTTCTTGCAGGAAAATGATAAGGGGTTATAATCTTATTTAAACCCTAATTGATCAAGATTGTTATTCACAAATAACATGGCTCATAAGCATTAGTTTCGTGAAGCCTTAGTCCAACACGGTTTTAATAAGATATATTTAGGATTTAAATTTGAACATATATGAAACCCTAGATAGCATGACAACTCATAAGTTGTTTTACTAATCAATAGAGAAATCACAATGATATTCAATTTAAATAAATTTAAGTTATGATCTACCACAAATACACCTCTTTAAAAGAAAATTTATTCAAAACAGTTTTAAAAGATTAAAACAGCTATGCTGATTTCCCTGCAGCTCTAAGGTTATAGTAGAATCACTTATAACCTTGAGCCTGGGTAGTAAGGTTATAGGTGTGGGAAATATCGGTATATTTCAACATGAAATTTAAGGATTATAACGAAATTATAATATATGAAATACGAGTCATAAACGAAATGCATAAAGATTAGAATTAACCTTCGGTCCTAGCTGTTGGAGTAGGTGTCCTCCACAATAGTGCGCCACATAATAAATCTTATTATGGAATATAATTGGGATAATTATTGACTATATATATGATTAGTCAGTTGATTAACGTAAATCAATAACGGTTGGCTGACTAGAGTTTGACGTTATTGTCGTATGACGGCGGTGATCAACTGATCCCTTGCGGTCACACCTAAAGGATGAAATCCAAATAGTAACTAATTATTTGTATATGATACAGTTAATTAGTCCATTACATATATTCGATATGTACGAGAGTTAATTGTTAGAAATTGAGTTAAGAACTCAAATTCGATTAAACTTATTTTTCAATTATGCGATAATTGACTAATAAATTTAAATCTTATTTTAATACGATTAAATAAGATTTAACTTAGTAATTAATCGTTAAATTACTAAATTAGTTGAGGTTTTGAGATAGAGGTAATTAGTTAATTATATTTACAAAGAGTTGTAAAATAAATTAACTAAGCATTGTGGGACCCATTATATATTGATATAATGGTAAAATATTACTTAAAATGTTAAGTACATATTATTTATTTAATTGAGTTTTATAATTGTTATATGATCAAATTAACACTTAATTATACAAGATAATTAACCATATGATCAATAAGTATTTGTGAGACAAATATCAAAAATCAAAATGGATCCAACTAGGCCAAAATGGGCCGGTTATGTTGTAGTTCAAAGGTGATGATGTTAGTTCTTGTTTTTACTATTTAGTTACTTATGAAAGTGACATTACAAGTAAGAATAATCATCATATATACTACAACACTCCACTCTAATGCATGTGACAAAAATTGAACAAAATAATAGTCCATATTTGGACTATATCATCCGGCCATTTTGGCTTCTTAATGGACAATTGTTGTTCATCATTTATCACTTCATTTTTGTTCAATTTGTATAACTTCTCTCTAAAAAACTCTTCTTCTCACTAAAAACTCTCATATACTAATATTTACTAAGTATTACTAGTGTAGTAATTTAGTCATAATATTAGTAGTATTATATCTATCTTATTATCTAGTTAATAATAAGGGTAGATTATTTGGGTTAATCTTGGTGCAACTTGAAGGAGGTCTTCTAGTTTGGAGATTTCATGTGTTCATCCATATTTATAGCTCAAGAACAACAAGAAGGAGTTCTTGTTGTGCCAATATAATTTCCATATCAATGTGAGGAAATTTCTTCTTTTATATAAATGTCTTTATATTTGCATGCATATTACATAGATCATTATAAACTAAATTAAAAAGTAATTTAGTAAATAATTAGAGGAGTCTAATTAAGGTCTATGGACTTTCAATTGGTATCAGAGCTAGCTTGTAGCATGCATGTTCATTTTGGACATTTTTATTAAAGTTATAAGATAACTAATAAATCAAAGAATTTGAGTTAAAATACGATTCTGACGAAAAGTTTTGGTGCATTTATACCTACTGACCTCAAAATATTTGTGGTCAAACTTCGTGATTTTAGGGATTAATTTGCTATTTATTTTGATTTTTGGCATTTAAACCGAGTTAACATGCATTTTATGAGTTAAAAGTTAACTAAAAATAGTTGCATGTTGATTCTAGCCATTAAATTTTAATATGATCTCACATGAATTTCTTACATATTGTATGTAAAATTTCGTGAATTTTACTTATGTATTGCATGTTCATTGATTTTTATACGATAAAAGTCGATAATAAGAGATTATAATGTTCATAAAATTTAAACGTCCTTTTCTGGTCGTGAAAATTTTTTGTACATTTAACATTCTGATTTTGATACTCTTGGTGAAATTTCATAATTTGTTTCACTGTTTTACTATATCTAATGTTTTTATTTGATAAAACCATTAAATACATAGCTATTTGTTCATAAAATTAATTTAAATTTTTTGAGCAAATATTTTTTATTTTTTTAGTTCCTGGAATTGTTCCAGAATGTACAAAAATTTTTTGGTTTCAAATTTTATGATGTTTATATTTTATTTTTGTTTTATTTCATAATCGTTATGATTAAACCGTAATATTTAGCAAATGAAATCAAATCGATCTAATTAATGACAAACAAAATTAGTAGTGACTAATTTTGAGTTCTAAAACAGTTTAGTTAATTAGTTTGAATTTAAATGCGATTTAAATGTTGATATTGATTTTTAATGGTTAAAAATCAAAGAATCCCGGAAGAAATCGAGCTACAATGAGCATGAATTGAACTTAGGACGATTTTGGCATGAATTTTGCAGCAATTTATTTTATTTATGTTTGAATGAATGAATGTCATTTATTTAATAATTTATGCAAATTTTGTACCTAGTATGGCCTAGTTAATTTTTGTCGTTATTACCCGTAATGTAAGGGAATAACGTTTTGGTTGTAATTTTATTGCGATCTCGTATCGCCGGTTTGTATAATTTAATAATTTTATAGAGTAAATGAATAATAGGAATTTGTATATTTGTAATTATTTTTATGAAGACCGGTGACTCCCTCAAGACGGTGCCATTTTGGAAGGTGTTCCAAGTGAAGAGGCAAGGGACCAAGGAGTTGTTTTCCGAATTTGTAACTATCTAGTTAATTTTGATTAGCTAGGTGGCAATACTAGGATTTTATTGTTGCTTGGTTGCTTGCTTTATTTCCGCTCATGCCAAAATCGTCACACATGCATTTTATTTACCGTTATTGTCAATTCAATGTTATTCACAATTCACCGACTTAGTTCACTTATAGGGAATTAATAACTAAATTGACAAGATCTCTTACATATTTAAAAATTGAGATTAGCCTTACCAATTAATAACACCTATGAATCCCGTGTTCATTAGGGCTACCACGCTCGTGGGTCCCTTTTTACCCGGGTAAGTAGGGTGATACGATCACAAGCTAAAATTGGATTGGACTCAACGAGATAAGCGTTATCTTGGGACTAGGAGATGGATTTAGTTGAAATCCGTCAACCAAGAGTTCTAAGTGTAGAATTAGTCAAGTATTGACTTACCATTTTTAGATAAAGGTAGCATGCGATGACTATTTTTGTCTAAAGATGGGTCTTGGAATCACTTACATAATTTCGTGAGGGGTCATTATATGAGTGACTTGTTTAAAATTGTTTTTCAAGTAAAATATATATAAGCAATGAATGTTTATTTTCCGTTGATATTTATTTTTATTCGCGCAATGACAATTATTTTTCTTCTATGAACTTATAAATCCGTTCAATCGTGGAAAAGGTTTCCATTATTTTATACGGTAGCATTTTGATTGCAATCTCCGTTTATACCACCATAGCTAAAGACAAAATGAATTGTATCTTTTGATCATCATATTCACCATTGCAAATGTCTCTTATGAAGAGTAAATGAATAAGTCACACTTAGTCAAAAGCGTTTTTGAATATTTTGTGACGCCTTCTTATAACAATGGTACATCAAATTTTGCTCCAAAGAAAAGATTTGTATTTTGGTATGTCGTCATTATACTCCTTATCGAGGCTTACCTCAAAAGAGGCCAAATCAGTTGGGACGACTAGGTTAATTGATTTATTTAAAATCGTGAATAACCAAATACCGTAGTCACATCATGAAATGTTTATCCTTTTGAAGGTAAAACCATGAATGAAATGAAGAATAGTCTTCACAATAATTCTAATATACTTGTCTAAAGTAGAAATTCATGAAAGTGAGTGGGAGCACTAAGAATGATGTTTATATTCTTAATTGTTAAGAAAAGGTTCAAGAGTAGGTTGGCTCGACTTTGACACAAGGCAAGGGATAAAGGGAAGACTATTTTGAATAGTAAAGTCAAAACCCAAGCAAGGTGTCGAACCAAACTTTTGACGATTCTATTTTACAGTGTAGGACACAAGAAAAGAAACTTCCCAAAGTTTTCTAAAGAGTTAGAAATAGGGTGTAATTTTTCACCCATAAAATCTATATGATCGACATTTATTTTGCTAAATGCAATTTTTGGGTATTAGATACCTATTATGGTTTTCATCAATGTATTCCAATGCATATGATAATGATTCGTGCGACGACTAACCATAATTAAATATCGACCTACAAGGGAAATATAACTATTGTAGTTTTATTTCAATAGAGACATATAAAAGTTATAATGTGATCAATCTAGTTTTGGATTTAGAGGTATACTTCAATAAACGTTATTGTGTACATAACCTCTAAATAAAGAATATAGTATCCACTTAAGTGTACGACACAAGTGTTTCACTTTTGTGAATAGAACAAACGTTGTATCTTTTTATGCCTATACTTGGTCAATGGTTATCCCATACCAATCAAAGGTAATTATATTCTTGACCTAAACTAGTAATTACTTGTCATATAGATTGAAAAAGGCTCAAAATTGGTGACCCTTATCTAATCTTAAGTCTGGATTGTGTAGCACATTAAGAGGCTAGTATTGACAACTATCCCTAAACCATCTGATTTTGAATCTTATGGTGCGTGCGAATCTTGTATTCAAGGCAAGATGATTCGTGCCCTTTTTTATTTAAAAGGAAATCGAACTAGTGAGTTATTGGCCCTATTACATTAGAATATGTGTGGTCCAATAACAAACACAACCAGAGATGGTAATTATTACTTCACTTGATTTACCGACGATTTAAGTAGATATTATGTTTGATTCTACTTAATGAGGTGCTAAGAGAAATCTTTGAAAAGTTCAAAGAGCTTCAATGAGAAGTAGTTAACCACTAGAGCATTAGATCAAGGACTTACGACTAAATCGTAACCATAAATATCTAAGTATTGACTTTGATTTTCACCAAAAGTATTGTGAAATGATTTCACAAGTTAACTTCTCTAACACACATTATTAGATAAGGTGTTGTTGAATAGAGAAACAGAACCTTATACGATATGGTTTTGTCTTTATCAAGTCAAAATGAGCCATTTGACTAACCTTGGGATCTTAATATTTTTGTCTGCTATTTCTTTTCCCACCATATTAAAACACATTTAAAACAGTCTGATTTCATTCCATATACGATATGGGTAGGTAGCGTACCTAATTTATAAGTTATTTGAATGAAACAAGTGCTCAATAATCCCACATTGACCACGAGAACAAAGCGTTTGTGACTCGTGATGCTGTCTTTCAATAAAAATACGATTATTTCTTGATAAGACAGAGTGGGAGAAAATGTTTTAAGAGCCACAAACTGAGCATATGGTTCGGAAAAAGTTTTCCTCATTGCTTGTTCTGTAGTTGTTTCTTCGGACCCTAGGAAGTCAGGTGGAATTTTATCGCTCCTTTATAGTGATGAATTCTAAAATGCGACTTATAAAAGACTGTTTTTAATCCCAACTTCTTGATATGGCTTAAAGTCATACGATTCGTAATGGACTCCATGCATGATGGTCAGGTATGTGACCTGGTAAATTTTACTTGAAGAAGTACGACCTCTTCAAATGTAAATTAATTTTTAAGATCGAAATTTGCATGGATGAACATTAAAATGTTTTCAAAGATAACTTGGTAGGCAAAGAGTTTTGCACCAACCTTAATTCTTTGATCCATTCGAATATACTTAGCCATTACAGCATATCATAATAGTATGATGCCAACTGGATCTCAACAACCACCTTCTTGAATACGATTCTAGAAGAGGTAGTATATTTTATATTCACCTGTGGGTTCGTAGATCCTAATTATCCTAAGTTAATTTGCAAGCTTAAGAGTATGTCTTAAGTAAGCACAAAAGAGTTGGAATTAGTGTGTCAATCATGTTGCAAAATATTTCTCGATATCTCGAGGAATTATGTTTATACATGAAGTTTAGTGGGAGTAAAAGTGTATCAGTCTTATATGTGGAGACATATTGATCATTTTAGATGATGAAAGATTTTGGAGAAGTAGAATACATCTTTTAGATATCTGGATTTATGGAGATAAATCTAAAAGGATATTAGCATTGAGTCAAAATTCTTATATTGATAAGATCTTTGACTAGTTCAAGGAAGTTGAACACATCATAATTGATTCCTTTTGCTTCCGCTGCGGGATCAATTATATACGCTGTGATGTATACTCAATCCGACATTTCGCATGCTTTAAGTATGACGAATCATTTGCAATCAAATCCAAGTTAGAGTCACTTGATAGCCATAAAGAACATCCTTAGTACTTGCGAAGGACTAAAAGATATGTTCCATGTGTTTGGAGTTTAAAATGAGTTACGTGTAAGGGTTACACAGACTTCAGTTTCCAAACTGATCAAAGTGATTTGAAATCACGAAATGGCTGTGTTTCATAGAAGATTTATCTGTTGGAAGAGTTCCAAACAGAAAATAACTATTGGAAAGGTTCCAAGTAGGAGTGACATTTTCAAATAGAAATGTCATGTATCCGCTGGAAGAGTTCCAGGCAGTTTATCATTGCGGATTTAACAACGGAAATGGAGTACATTGCGTCATATGATGATGCATATGAAAGTAGCTTGGATTCGACAGTATTGGAGGGACTAGAAATAGTTCATATAGCTGTATATCCTATCCCATTATACTTGTAAAACAGTGGTAGCTACCTTTAGGCCAAGAGTCCTAAGTATAGATTCAAATCTAGACACGTACTCAGAAAGTTTTATGTAATATGAGATTACGTAGACAAAGAAAAAATAGCAATCAGAACGATGGGAAAGATGCAAGTATTGCTAATCGATTAGCCATGCTTTTTGTAGGCGAACATGATAGTCATGTCATTTCAATGGGGATTGAAATATGTACCTGAATTGCTAAAGATTATAAGATATGAAATTAATTGATAGCGTATCAATTTTTCCAATATTTGATAATCGCATTCATTGTTAGAGTTTCATTAAAAAATCCTTTATTTAGTTTGACTAAATTTTAATACTTTGTTTATCCGAATTGGTTGAAAGAAAGGTTGAACCCAATTCAAGTGAACAGGATGAACTTAGTATTTTGTCCCTAGTCACTCAATGAGGCGACGTCTCGAAATGACTAGATTGTAAGTCAATTGATGGTTGGTTCAGCACCATGGGGTCATGGAGATGACTGGTCGTTTACATAGACAGACTGTATGACACTCTGTCGGACAGTGACATTGTAGAGACCCTTAAATCAATTATTTGATGTCTGGTCGTGGCAGGGTCTTCTATCTTATTCCTATAAGTCGATTCTTTTGACTGGCGACCGTCTATCTGAGTCGGTGCAGTTTCCGATTGGTTGTGGTTGATGTTCTAGGTCGTGCCGTAAAAGGAGGCCGATGGACTTCTTCTGGATCATGGTGATCTGCAGCATACAGAGTAGATGGATCAACAGGAATTGTCCACCCACGTTGGGTAAAAACATCTTTAGGCCACTCGAGGAGAAGTTACTGTAAATGCGTGGCCACGCTCGGAAAGAGATCTATGGTAGATTTTCCGGTCAAACAGTTACTCTCCCTATCGAGAAAACCACTATAGATATTGTCAATCGCAAGTGCGACCTGAAAGACACCTTGCGTTGAGTGGGAGATGTGATAAAGAGACAAGAGAATCGGTGACGCACACTTGTGTCAGACAAGTGGGAGATTGTTGGAGTAGGTGTCCTCCACAAAAGTGCGCCACATAATAAATCTTATTATGGAATATAATTGGGATATTTATTGACTATATATATGATTAGTCAGTTGATTAACGGAAATCAATAACGGTTGGCTGACTAGAGTTTGACGTTATTGTCGTTTGACGGCGGTGATCAACTGATCCCTTTCGGTCACACCTAAAGGATGAAATCCAAATAGTAACTAATTATTTGTATACGATACAGTTAATTAGTACATTACATATATTCGATATGTACGAGAGTTACTTGTTAGAAATTGAGTTAAGAACTCAAATTCGATTAAGTTTATTTTTCAATTATGCGATAATTGACTAATAAATTTATATCTTATTTTAATACGATTAAATAAGATTTAACTTAGTAATTAATCGTTAAAGTACTAAATTAGTTGAGGTTTTGAGATAGAGGTAATTAGTTAATTATATTTACAAGGAGTTGTAAAATAAATTAACTAAGCATTGTGGGACCCATGATATATTGATATAATGGTAAAATATTACTTAAAATGTTAAGTACATATTATTTATTTAATTGAGTCATGTAATTGTTATATGATCAAATTAACACTTAATTATACAAGATAATTAACCATATGATCAATAAGTATTTGTGAGACAAATATCAAAAATCAAAATGGATCCAACTAGGCCAACATGGGCCGGTTATGTTGTAGTTCAAAGGTGATGATTTTAGTTCTTGTTTTTACTATTTAGTTACTTATGAAAGTGACATTACAAGTAAGAATAATCATCATATATAATACAACACTCCACTCTAATGCATGTGACAAAAATTGAACAAAATAATAGTCCATATTTGGACTATATCATCCGGCCATTTTGGCTTCTTAATGGACAATTGTTGTTCATCATTTATCACTTCATTTTTGTTCAATTTGTTTAACTTTTCTCTAAAAAACTCTTCTTCTCACTAAAAACTCTCATATACTAATATTTACTAAGTATTACTAGTGTAGTAATTTAGTCATAATATTAGTAGTATTATATCTATCTTATTATCTAGTTAATAATAAGGGTAGATTATTTGGGTTAATCTTGGTGCAACTTGAAGGAGGTCTTCTAGTTTGGAGATTTCATGTGTTCATCCATATTTATAGCTCAAGAACAACAAGAAGGAGTTCTTGTTGTGACCATATAATTTCCATATCAATGTGAGAAAATTTCTTCTTTTATATAAATGTCTTTATATTTGCATGCATGTTACATAGATCATTATAAACTAAATTAATAAGTAATTTAGTAAATAATTAGAGGAGTCTAATTAAGGTCTATGGACTTTCATTTTTGACATAGATCATTTAATCCATTGTAATCCCATTTAACCGTCGTATTTTATGATTTTACTCTTCATTGGCTTGCGTATATAATTTATTGTAAATTCCCAATTTCGACATAATTGAGTGGTAATTACATGTTCACCGACATAGTCTAATTCACATGCTAGGATTCAAATGTTGGATGTTGCATTGCATGCATTCAATCGATAACATATCAAATATGAATGATTTCCTTAATCATTAGTAGAGGCCTCTATCGAGCCGGGCGGGATTAGGGGTTCGATTAAAGAGCTTCGTAATACGTACCCTCACCCCTTACTCCAGATCTCTGTGAACATCCGTGTTCATTGGCATCCACGAGAGCCATTCTAGACATAGAATGCTAAGGGTAACGAGTTCTTAGTGTTCATGTCATTACTTTGTGTCTTGACCTATTCACTTACCTTATAAAGCGAAGGTTGGAGGACCTGTTCAATATCGATGGATGTAACCATTTTAGAGGTTCCTTAGTCATTTGAAAAAGAAGGTTGGCAACAAAGCTCGTGTCGAGGGTTCCATATGCGACGCTTTTTTGTTAGAGGAAATTTCAAATTTTTGTTCCCTATATTTTGAAGATCACATTGACACAAAAGCGAAGGACTTGGAGGTTGGTGTGAATTCCGATAACCAACTAGATTCAAATATACCCGACTTGTTCAATGATGACTTGGGAAATACTACCGGGAAATGTATACCGAGGTACTTAAATGAAAAAGAGTTTGAAGAAGCTCATTTTTATGTGCTAAGAAACTGTGGGTAATTTTTAGAGACTTATGAAAAGTAAGTTATTGATTCATTATTACACAAATAACTTTTAATAATAAAATTAATTCATTTTATATATTATAGTTAAAACGTACATTACTAATTAAAACATATCATGATGTCACGTCTTATTATAGGGAATTTGAGACGTACATCAAACTCACGTGTAGAGTCTATTGATCGAATACGAAAGCGGGGGGTGAATTGAGTATTAAAAACTAGCCCCACTTTTTTGATTTATATGATATGTAATTAATTATTTGATCTTATATATTAAAATCAACTAATTAATTAATCAAAGTAAGCGTAAGTAACGAAATAATGAAAAGTAAAGAGAGTAGAGAGAGGCACACGGATTTTTGAAGTGGTTCAGTTTCAGACGTTGAAACCTACGTCCACTATTCTCGATTAATAATTCTTAGTACCTTTCTACGGATTACAAAAATTATCAACCCACTCGTATAATCAACTATGATTATAACTCAAGGTGAGTACCGCTAAATACGCTATACTATCTTACGTTAATAAGAAAGTACAATATAACTCACACAGATTCTCGTTAAAGAATTGTAAGATTATGTGATGTACTATTATCCAATAACGTATTTCACGCAAGCGATTGATAATAACTGATCCACGACTCTTTTGAAAAACAAACACAAAAAATAATAAATATTTTGCTCAAGGTTTGCTTTAAAACGATTTTGGAAAATTCTCTCAATCAATATGTATGTTGTGTGTACTCGTGTATTTCGTGTATATTTCAATAATGAGATGTGAAGGAGTATTTATAATAATAGAAGCATAATAGATCTAAAACCATAGCTTAATATTTAAGAAAGATATTTATCTTTAATACCTTAGGAGCACGCAACCCTAGGAGGCACAAACCTAGGTTTCCTAGCTACACGAAACCCTAAGAGCACGCAACCCTAGGAGGCACAAACCTAGGTTTCCACGAAACCCTAGGTCGCTCAAACCCTAGGTGGGCTTATTAGGTTAACAACAAATTGAGATAGAATATATTATAAACCCTAGGTAGCATGACAACCCATAAGTTGTATTACTAACCAATAGAATCTCATAAATATATTCTCTATTAAAACTTTTGATAAATATAAAAATACTCTTTCACTTTTGAAAACATTTAAAACATTTTATTTCCAAAATTATGCACCAACATTTATCATCCAAAGTTATAGGTTAAAGCTATAACTTTGAACATAAAATCACTCAAATGGAATAGTTACCGGATGACGACCTATACTATCTAATCTTCACAAAGATCTTCAGTATACGGATCATCTCTTTATCTTGATCACAAAGACCCTCCATCTTGAGTCTTGTGTTATTTGAGGTATATCTTGTTTGAAGCGATTTTCTTTAAAGTTATGACTAGGTAACTATAACTTCCATGTAAACTTCCAAAGTTATTCCTGAATTTGTTCTAACTTTGTCTCACAGAACTTGTCAAAGTTATGCCTGAAGTTCTTATAACTTTGATCTTCCTTCTCGTAATTGTTGTTAGCTATGATAAGACTAAAGCACACAATTACACGCATATGATATATCAATTAAAGCACATTATTAAGTAAACACATGTCATTATCAAAACTATAAAATAGGTCCAACAAGTTCCCCCTTTTTGATGATGACAAGTCTGACAACCCTCGCGAATGCGGAAATAAAACATAACCAGCATGTGATTTATATAGCGGAAAATACGATGTTTTTAAAAGTTTTTACATGCAAAAAGGAAATACGAGGATTGTCAATAATTACAAACTGAAATAGAATATAATACAAAGAGACGTAGTCTCTCAAAATGTATTAAACATTTAAGTTATTAGCAAGCTAGCTAAACAACGTTTAGAGGTGATTCATCTAGGCCAACGCCCGCTAGCTCACACCCGAACCCAAAATACCACAAGCAAAAAGCCATCCAATCAAGCAACCTGTTCATCCATGAAAAACATGAACGCCACAGTCAGTGGTGAGTAACTCCGGGTTCTCCCAGCCATATCACAATAAACGTATATAAACAGAAATACAAAAGTAGAAGCATGCATATATAAATATACATGTGAAGTACGAGAAGGATAAATAGGCAATTCAATATATAAAGATATCGGTACATGAAGTACAAAACCGTAACCATCATATTATAGAAAGACTCGGGAATGACACTCTTAGGCAATCATACACTCACTAGGGCTTGCATCTCACCGTTAGCGGTATAAGTTTGATAAGATTGAGACTCGACAAACAAACCATGCCAAGTCATCCAATGGTGACAAATAACCAATCATATAATCATCCATCCAAACATACAAATACATTGACGACATCTCTCACGGTAAACGACACGCACTAGCACCGTGTCCCTGCAAGAATGATTAAAAGGCATCCACGGGATAAATCATTGCCCTGAACGCATACAGGATTCAATCCATTTCGTATATGTAGACTAATTTCCTCCCGGTAGGACGACGATAATAATACGGTAGTCTAATTCTGGCCAGACTCTCGGAATAACATTTTCCGATTCGACATGCAATGACATTTCGCATCCAAGACTCGGTCAAAAATAGACGCCGAGTACCCCAAATTCGGTCAACCTTCACGAAAGAGGCGGAAAAGAGCACAAGCCTCATAACAAGCGGTACGCTACATGCAATAACACCACCTCGCAAGTATACAACATTTGAAGGCCGGGTCGATCAACGCAAAGCGTTCGCCTCCCAACAACGTCGTCATATTCCCACTAACACATGCAATCAAGCAGTAAGGATACACTCCTCGTTCCGACATTCTAGCCTTACGAACGTGGAGGTACCAAGGGAATGAGAGTGGGACATATCAAAAACCGTCACAAAACATGCGATACAAGCGAATGGAATATCATATATTCAAAATATTAATATTTAAAGTCAACTTTTAGAGTCAACCCGGAAGTCAATAAAAGTCCAAGTCAAACCCGAGACCCGAGACCCAAACCCGACAATTGGAGTAGGCTACAAACAAATCATCAATGCAAGAAGACCAAGTCCAAAGGGTCAAGGAAAGTCAAGGCGGGACTAGAATTCAAAGGGTCAACGAAAGTCAAGGCGC
The DNA here is from genome assembly GCA_022085475.1 of Heliosperma pusillum. Taxonomy (NCBI): domain Eukaryota; kingdom Viridiplantae; phylum Streptophyta; class Magnoliopsida; order Caryophyllales; family Caryophyllaceae; genus Heliosperma; species Heliosperma pusillum. The sequence continues at coordinate 28,989 of JAIUZE010035010.1, read as the reverse complement.
TCAAACAAGGGGAAAAACTGGCAGCATGAAACGCTGGCAGCGCCAAGGAATGCTGCCAGCGTTCACACGACGCTGCCAGCGCCCTTGAACGCTGTCAGCGTTCTGGTCTCAGACACGCGTTCCTTTATTCTCCAACTTGTCATCAACATACTAAAATCATCATTTATCATCACAAACCATCAATTCTCATATCAACTATCAACTAACAACAACCATCATCAACGACACAATTCCTATGATTACTAACCTTATTCTAAATACGATTTCTAACATAGAAAACACATTAAAACACGTAAATGATATCGAGTAACCCTTCATCGTTACCTTTTCGCGTCTTCAATCCGCGTCGATGTCCTCTTCTATCAAAAAGTAGTCTTTGTCGGGGTCTTGGAGGTCACCAACTATAATTAGATAATAAAAGATGAATATAATTCACCTCTGAGAAAGACGGATAAATTGAAAAGCGAGAAAGACGGTAATTTTATTACCAATACGGATAGAGGACGATGAGAGGGAAAGAATAAGACGAACTTTAGTGAATTTGAGCGAGAAACGAAGGAGTAGTGTTGATTATAAGTTTGAGCAAGTATGGAGGCTTGGGTTTTTAGTGTTTACTTGGTGTGGAAAAAGAAGATCTTGAATGAGGGTGAGTTAGGGTTAAGGGGGAGTATTAGAGAGTAAGTGGAAAAATATGGGAAAAGCCCAAAAACGTCTTAAGACGTAACTTACTCGAAATCTCGTGTACAGCCCGAAAACGAACTCGGAAATTCCAAATTAGACACGGGAAAGTTAATTCTAAACTAAAACTAAATTTTGCTGAAAAGTATCCGTATAATATTTTTAAATTACAAATAGGGTACATTTGCGGGTGTTACAATCACCCCACCTTTTAAAAAGTTTCGTCCTCGAAACTTGAGAGTAGAAAAAAAAAGTATCAAGCACAAGAATCGGTTTTCAAAATTAATACGAGGAAACATTTATGAAACGAGGTTCGTCTCGAAAATGGTTTAAGGAAATTTTTTTTTTTGTAAGTGCGAAACTTTATTTACGAATCACAAGAGCGCCCGTCGCGAACGAGTACTCTAGTTATCCAAATCAAATTAATGACGAAATAGTGAAATAAAAATTCAAAACAAACGTTAGTAAGTGCAGGACTAGTCACCAGACGTCTCCAATAACAAGTCCAAACATCCTCCCAAACGCAAAATCCTAGTATAAAAGCAAAACAAATCTATTTTCTCCAAAAAGAGGGTACAAAATCCATCTTTAAACTTCTTTGAAAAGTTAAATTAGGAATACAATATGGAAATTTGAAGATTTTCTCAAAGATGAAAATCAAAATAACAAGACATTACAAGTACATAGAGCGACTCGCACATCTCACACACAATTCAGGGTAACAAAATAGATACAAAACACGCAAAAACGAAACAAATCGAACTCTTTGGGATAGGAAGATCACGATGAAGTCGGCATGAAGTCTACAAGAATTCGACAACACTAACTTTACAAATAAACTAGTCCTCAAGAGAATGCGAATTACCCAATTTCAAACTCAAGATTTTCAATCATTAGATTCCTAGGAAAATTATTTCGTAACCACGAGACTTCAAGCCACTAACCCAATTATTCAAATTCAATTAGTATCTACTAAAGTCCATTGGCACGGTAGACTCCACAACTTACAATCCACATGAAAGATTCATTACGTACTCTAATCTTTTTAGTTTCATCAAAACTCTTATTAGAAACCACCAACAAAAATATTTATATTTAGGGGAAACATGATCACTAACAACCACAAGGTAAAAGAGACTTACCATGAAATCCTTTAATCCAATTCATTCCAAAACTCATTATCCTAAATCATTAACGATGAACCTCCTCATCTTCAAAAGTTAAATCACAAAACCTCAAGAGAGATTAGTCACAAATCTCAATCACTTATATTTTGCCAATCACGGGTAAATGCGACTTTCAATCAAATTAATTAGCTCATTAACTCAAGATACATCGGTCTTCGCTTATGATAATATTCCTCGAGTTTGGTCATCCAATCCAAATTCCACAAAGTAATTATCCCTGTTAGGGTCCAACATTTAAAGACAACAAATTCCGAATTTACATTGAAAGAAATCACTAAAATTATTAACCACAACAACCAACTATCATTACGTTTATTTCGATCCTCAAAATGATATTGCAACATCAAGTTTCATAGTCTAAAACCACTAGGGGAGGTTCATCCTAAGTTTATCCTCAATTCCTTATAATCATCTAAACATGAAACTAGCTCAATAGGGCGAGTAGGTACCATATTTGAAACTTCTTCAAAACACACCTACTAACTCCTTACGTTAGCTAATAAGAAAACTACCTCACAAGAGAGTAGGGAGTACGGACATGACACAAGGAACGCTAGGAGGCATTATCAAAAGACTACGATAAGATGGAATTAAAAGATGAGGGAGGGAAAAGGAAGATTAGGTTGATCTAAGGAAGTGAACCTACCAGTCACGACCTCCAGGAGGCATCGACTTCGGCTCGGCTGAGTACATAGCTGGGTCCTTTAGTTTTGGCACCGGGTGCGGGAGTCTGACGATCGGGGCACTCACGAACGCGGTGTCCAGGCTTCTTGCAGAAAATGCAGAAGAGGGGCCTATCATAGCATCCTACTCCGGGGTGAAAGGGTTTCCTACAACCGTCACAAAATCGACTTTGAGCTTGAGCTTGAGGGGGAGCATTGAAACGTCTCTGGTTAGCATAGGCATTAGAAGAAGAGGGAGTGAAAGGTCTTTTGTCATGAAAGTTTGACCTTGGATTGAAAGAGGAAAAAGGAGGTGGATTCTTCATCTTCGCTACATTTCTAATGGACTTCATGGAGTCCTCGGCCCGAAGGGCATCATCATACAATTCTCCAAAATATATAGAGCTCCTCCTTACTTTGCTTTGGAGCAAAGCACTAAGCTTATTACGATAGTAAAAAGCTCGATCTTCATCATTCTTGATGAGTCCTCGCGCAAAGTGAGCAAGCTTGTTGAATTGAGTGGTGAAGTCTTGGGTTTTCAAATCACCTTGCTTGAAATCGATGAATTCTCTGAGTCTTTGCTGCTTGAGCTCCATGGGGTAAAGTCGGTCCTCAACGAGAGACTTGAAACATTCCCACTCGAAATTGATTTCAAGAATAGCGGTGGGATTAGCAATAGACCACCAGTAGTCCGCTTCCCTTACCAGAAAGTACTTAGCAATCCTTACCTTGTCCTCTTCACGGACTTGGTATAAGTCAAATTGTTTTTCCATCTCTCGAAACCATTCCGAGAGCTCGGTAGGGTCCGGATCTCCACCATAAGGCGTAATATTGCTCCTAGCAATTTGGCAAGCCATCCAAGCATAGCCTCCTTGGCGATTGTCTTCTCAATGAGGAGGGACTTGGTCGGCATGAGCATTAGCCGCATCTTGTTGATTTCTCAGAAATTGAGTAAGAGCCTCAAGAATGACGTTCTCTTCTACTCGAGGTCTAACCATCTTCATAAGAAGCAAAAATATAACAAGTTAATCGTAACACTTAGCATAAATAAAGAGACTACCAAGTAAAGTCCTTAATCTCTACCCATCTCTCATTTATTATTTCAAGGTCAAGTAGTTTAAGTTTAGGGTTCACGTGTGTGCGTCGGGAGCGTTAAAGCTCTGATACCAACTGTGACAACCCTCGCGAATGCGGAAATAAAACATAACAAGCATGTGATTTATATAGCGGAAAATACGATCTTTTTAAAACTTTTTACATGCAAATAGGAAATACGAGGAATGTCAATAATTACAAACTGAAATAGAATATAATACAAAGAAACGTAGTGTCTCAAAATGTATTAAACATCAAAGTTATTAGCAAACTAGCTAAACAACGTCTAGAGGTGATTCATCCAAGCCAACGCCCGCTAGCTCACACCCGAACCCAAAATACCACAAGCAAAAAGCCATCCAATCAAGCAACCTGTTCATCCATGAAAAACATGAACGCCACAGTCAGTGGGGAGTAACTCTGGGTTCTCCCAGCCATATCACAATAAACGTACATAAACGGAAATACAAAAGTAGAAGCATGCATATATAAATACACATGTGAAGTACGAGAAAGATAAATAGGCAATTCAATATATAAAGATATCGGTACATGAAGTACAAAGTCGTAACCATCATATTATAAAAAGACTCGGGGACGACACTCTTAGGCAACCATACACTCACTAGGGCTTGCATCTCACCGTTAGCGGTATAAGTTTGATAAGATTGAGACTCGACAAACAAACCATGCCAAGTCATCCAAAGATCACAATTAACCGATCATATAATCATCCATCCAAACGTACAATACGTTGACGACATCTCTCACGGTAAATGACACGCACTAGCACCGTGTCCCTGCAAGAATGATTAAAAGGCATCCACGGGATAAATCATTGCCCTGAACACATACACGATTCAATACATTTCGTATATGTAGACTAATTTCCTTCTGGTAGGACGACGATAATAATACGGTCCTAGTCTAAACCTGGCTGGACTCTCGGAATAACATTTTCCGATTCGACATGCGATGACATTTCGCATCCAAGACTCGGTCAATCATAGACGCCGAGTACCCCAAATTCGGTCAACCTTCACGAAAGAGGCGGAAAAGAGCACAAGCCTCATAACAAGCGGTACGCTACATGCAATGACACCACCTTGCAAGTATACAACATTTGACGGCCGGGTCGATCAACGCAAAGTGTTCGCCTCCCAACAACGTCGTCATATGCCCACTAACACATGCAATCAAGCAGTAAGGATACACTCCCCGTTCCGACATTCCAGCCTTACGAACGTGGAGGTAGCCAAGGGAATGAGAGTACAAAGCACATAGGAAATTAGTGCTCAAACCGTAACATTTGTAAAACCGACTCAAAGTGGGACATATCAAAAATCGTCACAAAACATGCGATACAAGCGAAGGGAATATCATATATTCAAAACATTAATATTTAAAGTCAACTTTTAGAGTCAACCCGGAAGTCAATAAAAGTCAAAGTCAAACCCGAGACCCGAGACCCAAACTCGACAATTGGAGTGGGCTACAAACAAATCATCAATGCAAGAAGACCAAGTCCAAAGGGTCAAGGAAAGTCAAGGCGGGACTAGAATTCAAAGATCAACGAAAGTCAAGGCGCTCATCCAAGGGGAAAAACTGGCAGCATGAAACGCTGCCAGCGCCAGGGAACGCTGCCAGCTTCACACGACGCTGTCAGCGTCCATGGACGCTGGCCTGGTCTCAGCCACGCGTTCCTTCATTCTCCGACTTGTCATCAACATACAAAAATCATCATTTATCATCACAAACCATCAATTCTCATATCAACTATCAACAAACAACAACCATCATCAACAACACAATTCCTATGATTACTAACCTTATTCTAAATACGATTTCAAACATAGAAAACACATTAAAACACGTAAATGATATCGAGTAACCCTTCACCGTTACCTTTTCACGTCTTCAATCCACGTCGATGTCCTCTTCTATCAAGAAGTAGTCTTTGTCGGGGTCTTGGAGGTCACCACCTACAATTAGATACTAAAAGATGAATATAATTCACCTTTGAGAAAGACGAAGAAATTGAAAATCGAGAAAGACGGTAATTTTATTACCAATACGGATAGAGGATGATGAGAGGGAAAGAATAAGACGAACTTTAGTGAATTTGAGCGAGAGACGAAGGAGTAGTGTCGATTATAAGTTTGAGCAAGTATGGAGGCTTGGGTTTTTGGTGTTTTCTTGGTGTGGAAAAAGAAGATGTTAAATGAGGGTGAGTTAGGGTTAAGGGGGATTATGAGGGAGTAAGTGGAAAAATATGGGAAGAGCCCAAAAACGTCTTAAGACGTAACTTACTCGAAATCTCGCGTAAAGCCCGAAAACGAAATCGGAAATTCCAAATTAGACACGAGAAATTTAATTCTAAACTAAAACTAAATTTCTCTGAAAAGTATCCGTATAATATTTTTAAATTACAAATAGGGTACATTTGTGGGTGTTACAACAAGTCTCTTATGATTTCACTTAACATTGTGACTAAGTATGGTTCCCCCTCAACAAAACACTCCCAAAGTTATAGCAACTTTGATCGCAAGAACATAACAACTTAGCCAAAGTTATAACTTGATAGACTTTAAGAGCTAACGAGTCTTGACAAGGAGCAAGCTTAAGCAAAGACTCAGATAATATCATTTCTTCCCCCTCTTGGCATCATTGAGGAGACAAGAACAAGGATATAAAATGACTAGAATAACATCCTCAAGGCAAGAAATAGATATGCAAAATACGCAATACTAAACGATATATATCAAGCAAAATTGTGACAACCCTCGCGAATGCGGAAATATAAAACATACAAGCATGTGAATTATATAGCGGAAATATGAAACTTTTAAAAACTTTTATACATGCAAGATAGAAAATACGAGGATTGTCAAAAATTACAAACCAAATACAAAATACTATAAGAGACGAAGTCTCTCAAAATGTTATCAATATCAAAGTGATTAGCAAACTAGCTAATAAACGTCTAGAGGTGTTTCATCCAGGGACAACGCCCGCTAGATCACACCCGAACCCAAAATACCACAAGCAAAAAGCCATCCAATCAAGCAACCTGTTCATCCATGAAAAACATGAACGCCACAGTCAGTGGGGAGTAACTCCGGGTTCTCCCAGCCATATCACATTAAACGTACATAGAAGGAAATACAAAAGTAAAATCATGCATATATAGATATACATGTGAGATACGATAAGGATAGATAGGCAATTCAATATATATTGATAAGATCATAAAAGGTACAAGTCTGAATCCATCATGTGATACAAAGACTCGGAGAAGACACTCTTAGGCAACCGAATACGCTCACTAGGGCTTGCATCTCACCGTTAGCGGTATAAGTTTGATAAGATTGAGACTCGACAAACAAACCATGCCAAGTCATGCGATGATCACAATAAATCCATCATATTATCATCCATTCAAACATACCAATACATAGACGGTGCCCAATCATGCAATGACCATGAATAAAATCATGAAATCACGCATTCAAGAACAACGACACCAAGACGACCTCTCTCACGGTAAATGAAACGCACTAGCACCGTGTACATGGCAAGTATGATTAACAGGCATCCACGGGATATGACATTTCCCTGAACTCATACACGATGCTACATTTCGTATATGTAGACAAATTTCCTCCTGGTAGCACGACGATAATAATACGGTCCTAGTCTAAACATGGCCAGATTCTCGGAATAAACGTTTTCCGATTTGACATGCGATGACATTTTGCATCCAAGACTCGGTCTTACAAAGACGCCGAGTACCCCAAATTCGGTAGATCAATTCACGAAAGAGGCGGAAAAGAGCTCAAGCCTCATAACAAGCGGTACGCTACATGCAAATAACACCACCTCGCAAGTACACAACATTTGACGGCCGGGTCGATCAACGCATAGCGTTCAACTCCCAACAACGTCGTCGTATGCCCACTAACACATGCATTTAAGCAGTAGGATACCTCTCCGTTCCGACATTCCAGCCTTACGAACGGGAAGGTAGCCAAGGGAATGAGAGTACAAAGCACAAGACAAAATAGTGCTCAAACCGTATCATTTGTAAAACCGACTCAAAGTGGAACATATCAAAAACCGTCACAAAACATGTGAATAGGGCATTATATAAATGTAACTATGATAAACATGAATCAATACATGATACATAAACATTAGACCATGTTTAAGAAGCATAATAAATAAGAAACATAGATACCACTACAAAACAACAAGTTTGGAAACTAACTAAAATAAGGGTTCCTTTCAAACTGTCATAACTAGAGTTCTAGACATGCAAATGCAGAAATTCCAAGTCGAGGTGATAGCTTATCCTCTTACGGTTCCAACGATAGGTCACAAGCCCAAAACAAGCAAGTATCGAAGGAGATATGATCATTTTACGAAAAGGGGTCAGTGTAGTGAAACTGCACAAGTCACGACCGTGACTTGTATTTCACGCCCGTGACATGAGTTACCAGTTCACCCGAGAGCCTTCAACATACATTCAAACATTTTCACTTTTCATAATTCACTTCTAACAACTATCAAAAATCAATAATCATCATCAAAAATCATCAACTAACAACAATCATTATCAATAGTACAATTCCTAAGCTTTCTAATCGTATTCTAAATACGAATTCTAACATAGAAATCATGTAAAACACGTAAATGATATCGAGTAACCCTTCACCGTTACCTTTTCGCGTCTTTAATCGATTCTAAACCTTCCTAGTCTCCACCTACATACAATTAGATAATAAAAGATGAATATCATTCACCTTGAGAAAGACGGATAATTTACAAAGCGAGAAAGACGGTAATTTTATTACCAATACGGATAGAGGAAGGTAAAAGGGGAAGAATGAGACGAACTTACACGAATTTAAGCAAAGAACGAATAAGCTACGATGATTTTAAGATCGGAAAGATTATGGAGGCAAGGGTTTGGTTTTGCTTAAGGAAGAAGTAAGGTTGAATTTGTGTTTGTGTGAATGATAAATAGGATAAGGGAGTATGAGTATGTATGAGGAAAAAGTCAACAAAAGTCAAACTCGCCTTAAGACGGGATTCTCATGGAATCTCGCGGAAATTCTAAATACGAACTCGGAAATTCTAAATTCGACTCGGAACATAAAATTCTATATTAAAACTTAAATTTGCTGAAAAGTATCCGTAAAATATTTTCACTAGAAAAATAGGGTACATTTCCGGGTGTTACAAAAATCAAATATCCAATGTCAATAAAAACTACTAACCACAATAAATATTGTTAGTGCCAAATGGGCCGAATAGGATAATTGTTTAAAGCCAAAATGGGCCGAATGGATAAGTAGCTTAACAACAAACAAGGTAAGATAAGAAGATCAAGGCAAATTGGGTTGGTGAATATTGCTTTGGACGAGCTTTGGATATGGATGTGACGAGTCTCGGCTAGTCGAAGTCGATCACCTAGTAGTTTTTTTTATGTTACTTTTTAAGAGTCACATAGGTTTTCGTAGGTGTATTCACGTTTTTAAACACCGTGTTAGTGCTGGTACTCGACACACTAGCTTTTAAAGAATCCAGTTTCGACCATGTAATCGACCTATTTGTCTGCTTCAATTTTTAAACACACCCCACACTCCCTTTTTCCTCTCTCCCATGAAGGACAAATTTTTAGATTCATCGATGTATTTATTAATTCTAAACCTCCTTTTTATCAAATAAGTTATGTTTATAAAAATATTAAGTCCATGCATGGGCGGCTCATATCTTTTCCATACCTTTTGCCTCAATGAGTCCCAAGATCCGATCTTTGTCTTACCAGCTCGCGCCCTTTGGACTTTTAAACTGATCTTAAACCACAATGAAGCTCCATATTAAGCTTGAGAATGGCATACTTGCAACCTTTTACGTTATCGAGGTCTTTGAAATAAAACACACGATCAATCTTGTGATCCAAATCCAAGTAATACTCGAGATCGATTCTTCCAAAGCACTCGGGAACCTCGTAATTTTACACTCGTCCATCTGACGTGGTGGCTCTCCTCGCCTTAGCTGCTATTGTGGCCCTGTCTCGTGAAGGTTTTTCAAAGCCTCGCAAAGGCTATTAATAAATAAGGGTCGTTAAAATCGGTATCCTCGTCTATGATCTTGAGCAGAATCTCTGATACCACAAATAATACGAAAATTAAGAAATTTCGTGATAGCCGAAGCATAGAACGCGAAAATGTGACCTATGAGGAACACAGTTTATTTAGCAATAATATAAGGACGAGTTTTATATGAATTTGATTGTAAAAGGAGCTAAGTTAAAGAAAAAATTTGACCTATGAGGGGAAACAGATGTTTCTAATATGAGTATTGATCAACCATGAATAGTTGTCGATCGACCAAGGGTGTGTAAATCGATAAAGCTAGGTCATAGGCAAAGGCTGTGTCTATTGAGGTTTTGTCGATTGACTTTGATTGACTATCGATCGACCAAGTGTCTTTTTTATCGACAATGATTGGTCGAGGTTTTTGGATGGGTCGAGTGAGGGTGTGTCGGTCAAATTTTATAGTGTCAGATTTACTCTCTTTCTCTGTCGTTCGTTAGAGGCGGTTGCGTGGTTAAACAGTTTGATTAATGTATTTCTTAATTTAACTAGACTTAAAATTTTATTCACTAATCTTTCTAGACTTACCTAAACCTATATAAGCTTTATTCCACCCATCTTAAAAACACTTTTACCTTATTTTAAATTCACACATAAAATCTAGAGAGAGAGAAGGGATAAGTATTCATCTTGTTCATCTTTTTGGGTATTTGCTAGCAAAACTACCTAATCTATTCTTAAACCTTGTAAGTTATGTTTTGATTTTTCTAAATCTATAGCTATTCATTCTTCTAGCCTTATATTACCTTAATTATTCATTCTATTCAATTATGTTTAGACTAAACTCTAGGATTTGGGGAAAAGTATTACTTATGATTAACTTAATGGAATAGTTAGTAATATTATAAATAATAATTTTGTAGGTGATATATTTGTTGAGGATTGTTATTAAACATGCTTGTAGGCTTGTATTTGGAAAAAGGTAGGTAACTATCCCAGTCATCCTTATTTTATGTTATTTTTTAAATGTGCACAATTGTTGTATAATGATACTAGTGATGCATTTTTCTTTGATATGGATATGGTGATATATGTGTCGATGTGAATATGATTGTGATGGCAAGATGTGAATTTTAATGTCATGTCGTCATGTGTTGAGAATGTGATCCGCACGGTGACTGGGAGAATTATGCGATCGATGTGCCGGTGATAATGGTACATTGACTAGGAGATTCGAACCTTTTAGAATTGGGCACAGTGACTGAGAGATTTGTGCCACGCTCGGTGACAGGAACATTTGTGCTAAGCACGGTGACTGGGAGATTGCTGCTTTGAAGGTGGTGGTTGTCACGCTTTGACACGAAAGTGTGTGTGTATGTGTGTGTGTGTGTGTGTGTGTGTGTATGTGTGCGCGCATGTCTGTGCGTTACTTTTATCTTGTCGTTAAACAATTACTGTTGACGAATATTTTCCTACTCAACCTTTGATTGACTTGTTTGTGTGTGTGCGTTGTCCAGCCAACATGGCCTGTTATGATCCATTTGTTATTTCTTTTCAAACGGGGAGCAGTGAATCTTGCATGTTAATAAGTTGTTGAATATGACTTAGCTGGGATGATGATTGTACGGGATGGGCTATGCGACGAGATGAGTCCCTTAGTAGATGATGGCTATTTAACTTTGATTAGTATTTGATTAGTAAACATTAAATATCCATGGTAATAGTTTAGATGATGATTTGTAAGTTGTAAGATTATTTAACCATTTCGTAATAAAGTAGTTAATGTACTCTTGAGATTGGTTGTTTTGATACTAGCTCGGGAAACTCAGTCGTAACAACCCTATTTATCTGGGAAGGTCTAGTTAAGGCTCCTAGATAAATGGGGGTGTGACAACCCTCGAAAATGCGGAAATAAAACATAACAAGCATGTGATTTATATAGCGGAAAACACGGTGTTTTTAAAACTTTTTACATGAAAATAGAAAAGTACGAGGAATGTCAATAATTACAAACCAAAGTATAGTATACTACAAGATACGTAGTCTCTCAAAATGTTATCAAATATCAAAGTTATTAGCAACTAGCTAAGAAACGTCTAGGGGTAAATCGTCGAGGCCAACGCCCGCTAGCTCACACCCGAACCCCATAATACAACAAGCACAATCCATCCAAGCAAGCAACCTGTTCATCCATGAAAAACATGAACGCCAAAGTCAGTGGGGAGTAACTCCGGGTTCTCGCAGCCATAACACTATAAACATACTTAAACTGTAATACAAAAGTAGAAGCATGCAAATATAAATATACATGTGAAATACGAAAAGGATAAATAGGCAATTCGATATATATAAGGATAGGAGCACATGAAGTACAAAACCGTAACTATCATATTATAGATAGACTCGGGAAGACACTCTTAGGCAACCATACACTCACTAGGGCTTGCATCTCACCGTTAGCGGCATAAGTTTGATAAGATTGAGACTCGACAAACAAACCATGCCAAGTCATCCAATGATCACAAATAATCAATCATAAAATCATCCATCCAAACGTACAATTACGTTGACAACATCACTCACGGTAAATGACACGCACTAGCACCGTGTACATGACAAGTATGATTAAAATCGCATCCACGGGATGACATTTCCCTGAACGTATACACGATTCAATACTTTCGTATATGTTGACTAATTTCGTCCCGATAAGACGACGATATAAATATCCTGTCCTAGTCTAAACCTGCCCAGACTCTCGAATCAATAATTTTTCGATTCGACAAGCGATGACATTTCGCATCCAAGACTCGGTCAATCATAGACGCCGAGTACCCCAAATTCGGTAACCCTTCACGAAAGAGCCGGAAAAGAGCACAAGCATCATAACAAGCGGTACGCTACATGCAATGACACCACCTCGCAAGTATAGAACATTTGACGGCCGGGTCGATCAACGCAAAGCGTTCGCCTCCCAACAACGTCGTCATATGCCCACTAACACATGCAATTAAACAGTAAGGATACACTCCTTGTTTCGACATTCCAGCCTTACGAACGTGGAGGTAGCCAGGGGAATGAGATTACAAAGCACATAACAATTAGTGCTCAAACCATAACATGTGTAAAACCGACTCAAAGTGGGATATATGAAAAACCATCACAAAACATGCGATACAAGAGAATGGAATATCATATATTCGAAACATTAATATTTGAAGTCACTACGTAAATTTATACGATAAACGAACCATGCGAACTATTATAAATTTAGATTTAAGAAAGAATAAGAAAATAACTCCAGCAGGGTGACAGCCGGTCAGGGGGATCGGCGGCCGGGTACCCGGCTGGCGCCTCATCAACAAAACAAAACCATCAAAATACAGGGAGTTCCCAGCTGGTCAAGGGAACCGGCGGCCGGGCACCCGGCTGGGACGTCATCAACAAACAAAGTCATCCAAAAATACAACGTGTTCCCAGCCGGTCAGGGGGACCGGCGGCCGGGCACCCGGCTGGGAACACTTCTACCCGAGAAACAACAACACTTCAATAAATCTTCAAGAAACAATTAGAACTATCATCAATTACCAACAATCATCAACAATTATCAACACACAATAACCATCATCAACAAACACAATTCCTATGATTACAAATCCTATTCTAAATACGATTACTAACATAGAAAACACATTAAAAACACGCAATGATATCGAGTAACCCATCACCGTTACCTTTACGCGTCTACAATCGATTTCTAAGCCTTCCTTCACTAGATAGTAATCCTTATCGGGGTCTTGCAGGTCTCCACCTAAACAAAGACGACAAAAGATGAATATAATTCACCTTTGAGAAAGACGGATAAATTGAAAAGTGAGAAAGACGGTAATTTTATTACCAAATAAGATAGAGGACGATGAGAGGGAAAGATTGAGACGAAAATTAGCGGAATTGAGCAAGTAACGAAGGAGTAGTGACGATCTTGAGCTTGATCAAAAATGGAGTTTAGGTTTTGGTGGTTACTTGAAGAGGAAGAAGGTGAGTGGAAAGAATGAGGGAGTAAGGGTTTTAAAGGGAGTATAAGGTAAGTGGAGAGTTATGGGAGAAAAAGCCAAAAAGCGCCTTAAGGCGTAACTCACTCGAAATTTCGAGTAAAGTCCGAAATCGAACTCGAATTTCCTAAATTAGACACGGAAACTAAAGTGTAGACTAAATCTAAAATTACGCTGAAAAGTATCCGTATAATATTTTTAAAATACAAATATGGTACATTTGCGGGTGTTACAATCACCCCACCTTTTAAAAAGTTTCATCCTCGAAACTTGAGAGTAGAAAACAAAAGTATCAAGGACAAGAATCGGTTTTCAAAATTAATACGAAAACTTTTACAAGGGAAACATTTATGAAACGAGTTTCTCCTCGAAAACGGTTTAAGGAAATTTTTCATAAGTGCGAAACTTTATTTACGGATCACAAGAGTGCCCGTCGCGAACGAGAACTCTAATCATCCAGATCAAATCAATGTCGAAATAGCGAAATCGAAAATTAAAACAAACGTTAGTAAGTGCAGGACTAGTCACCAGAAGTCTCCAATAACAAGTCCAAACATCCAACCAAACGCAAAATCCAAGTATAAAAGCAAAAGAAATCTATTTTCTCCAAAAAGAGGGTACAAAATCCATCTTTAGACTTCTTTGAAAAGTTAATTTAGAACTACAGTATGGAAATTCGAAGGTTTTCTCAAAGATAAAATCAAAATAAAAAGACGTTACACGTAGATAGAGCGACTCGTACATCTCACACACAATTCAGGGTAACAAAATATATACAAAACACGCAAAAACGAAACAAATCGAACTCTTAGGGATAGGAAGATCACGATAACATAGGTAGGAAGATCTACAAGAATTCGACATCACTAATTTCACGAATAAACTAGTCCTCAAGAGAATGCAATTTACCCAATTTCCAACTCAACATTTTCAATCATTAGATTCGTACGAAAATTATTTCATAACCACGAGACTTCAAACCACTAACCCAATTATTCAAATTAAATTAGTATCTACTAAAGTCCATCGGCACGGTAGACTCCACAACTAACAATCCACATGAAAGATTCATTACATACTCTAATCTTCTTAGTTTCATCAAAACTCTTATTAGAAACCACCAACAAAAGTATTTATATATAGGGAAACATGATCGCTAACAACCACAAGGTAAAGGAGACTTACCATGAAAATCCCTTGATTCATTTTACTTCAAACTCATTATCCTAAATTTACAATGAACTTTCTCATCCTCGAAAGTCAAAACACAATCAAAGCAACAAACATAATTATCTAAGATCCAACTACCCTCATCCAAAGTCTCACGACGAGGGAAAATCCATAATCCATTATCGATTATAATGATTCTTTAATACGCCATAACATCCTTAATTCGATCATTACTACGCTCGAAGCCTCAAATATAAATAGTCACATTAGCAAACTATGGTGGTTACTAATCCTCAAGATAAATGGGTTCACCATTCTAACTATATAATCCATAACAACTGAGCACTCACTATCCAAGCTTGCAACGAACATTTCTCAATCTCAAACTATGATTTCTTAAGAATAAAAGAAAGTTACTACTTCCAAACCACAAATGGCCAATTACTTGGCAATCAGACAACCATTCAAATCATCTAGTTCATCTAAAACTCAAAATGAATCGATTTTCATTTATGACAATACTCCTCAAACTTTGGGTGCCGGCTTAATTACCCTAAAGCAAAGTCTCTTTTAGAATCCACCATTTAGAGACATCTAATTCCCAAATGACATACCAAGCAACCGTTATAATATCCAACAACAACAAACCATCATCATGATCAACTCAATTCTCAAAATAACACTAGAATACCAAGCTCCAAATCTAAAACCACTAAGAGAGGATACATTATCACTATTAGGATTCATCCTAGAGCTTAAGTCCTATTTTCAATGATCAAGTACAACATGAAATTTGCTAAATCCAAATACACATATTCTAACTAAAGAATCCCAAATTACATCACACTTATTCTCTGAGCCTTACCAACGGAATATCCAATCCACTAGAGAAAAGATGAAGGAGCAACGAGATAGGAAACGATAAGGAATCTCAAGGAGAGCACGAGGATTATCAGGCACGCCATGACAAGAAAGGAATGCTGAAAATAACGAGGTCAATAAAGAGATAAAGCAAATAGTAGAGTTATGAAGATATCCGAGTAAGAAATAAGATACGAGCATGCGATTTCTTAAAGATCAATCTTGACAAAAACATTCAAGAATGGAAGTGAAAAGGGATAATGGCACGAGTAAAGGTTTAAGGTTTAATCTACAAAAATTTTCCTTTCAGACTTAGGGTGATAGCAAAGCAAATCATCCCAATAACAAAGGTCTCTT
Source organism: Heliosperma pusillum (assembly GCA_022085475.1). NCBI lineage: Eukaryota > Viridiplantae > Streptophyta > Magnoliopsida > Caryophyllales > Caryophyllaceae > Heliosperma > Heliosperma pusillum. The sequence goes on along the minus strand of JAIUZE010035010.1, from coordinate 12,826 downwards.
ACAAGGGACCCTCGTACCACAAATCATCAAAGTAAGGTACACCTAGATTTAACAAATCGATTACAACCCAATTCATCCATCCTTTTATATAACACGGAATCCCAATTGCGGAAATTGCAACTCAAGCAAAGTAACATTCTCTTAACTCCAAAATTTGACACACTCTCTAAGGTTTCAAAACCGAAGGACTAACAAGGAATTCTTCATACAAATCTCTTTTCAGCTCCTATGGCCCACAAGGTAGAACACCGAACAAAACGTCATCCTCAACATCCTAAGGCATCACCGTCATAGCTCATCTTATCTGATTCCACTCATGTCCATAATCCTTAAGTAACATGGTTTAATTTATCATGACGACTTACTACCTCAACCAAGTCTCTGATACCATGATATAAGATCATATCTTTAAATCGAAGAATTATAACCAAGTATTTTTCCACCAAGCATATACCCAAAAGTACACACTAGAAAATCACAAGAAGTCACTTAGTCTCAAGGGCATTTCACAAATCAAGGCATCGTCCAAATATTCTCACTTAGAATAACTAGCTCCAACTTAGGTATGATCCTCAAGACACACTAATATTACTAAACTCCTAAGTTCAAAAGATTAAATCACTAATGGGTTAAGAAGTCCTAGCCAACTCATTCAACCTTACACCATAAAATACTATGAACTATTCACACATGAGTTATGGCAAGCATTAAGCATTAAAATCATCAAACTTATCTGACCAATCTTTCCTCAAGGATACAACCACTCAACACTATGGGGTGAACTTAGATCTACACCATTTTTCTAAAATCCCAAATTTATTCTATCAACACTAAGATTCCACAAGGTCCAAAATTCTTCCGACCAAGTATAATATACCACAAACATAAGGTTATGGTGTCCACAAAAGGTCACATAAGGAAATTGAGGGTACAAATTTATAAAGAGGAGGAAAGTAACAAGAGTAATTTCCAAGGGGAAAAGAAGTTAGATGATAAATAAGCACTTAGATAGAAGGAAGAGAGCATGATACATTAAGGACGAGAGAAATCATTGATGAGGAAGAAATACACTTCAATTAGGCTTGTCAATCTTCAATTTTCGGTAGAGGATACTTCTTGTAGGTAACACATGATCCACCTCAAGACGGTAGATACAAACAAACATAACATCACTCAACACAATCAACAAACAAGTTAGAACCTAACAAACATCAAGTACACCACAGACTACCACCTTAGGTCCTTAAGTCTACCCATCTCTCATTTATTATTTCAAGGTCAAGTAATTTAAGTTTAGGGTTCATGTGTGTGCGTCGGGAGCGACATAGGCTCTGATACCAACTATGACAACCCTCAAAAATGCGGAAATAAAACATAACAAGCATGTGATTTATATAGCAGAAAATACGGTATTTTTAAAACTTTTTACATGCAAATAGAAACGTACGAGGAATGTCAAGAATTACAAACCAAAGTATAGTATACTACAAGAGACGTAGTCTCTCAAAATGTTATCGAATATCAAAGTTATTAGCAACTAGCTAAGAAACGTTTAGGGGTGAATCGTCGAGGCTAACGCCCGCTAGCTCACACCCGAACCCCAAAATACAACAAGCAAAATCCATCCAAGCAAGCAACCTGTTCATCCATGAAAAACATGAACGCCACAGTCAGTGGGGAGTAACTCCGGGTTCTCCCAGCCATATCACAATAAACATACTAAAACGGTAATACGAAAGTAGAAGCATGCATATATAAATATACATGTGAAATACGAATAGGATAAACAGGCAATTCAATATATATAAGGATAGGAGCACATGAAGTACAAAACCGTAACCATCTTATTATAGATAGACTCGGGAAGACACTCTTAGGCAACCATACACTCACTAGGGCTTGCATCTCACCGTTAGCGGCATAAGTTTGATAAGATTGAGACTCGACAAACAAACCATGCCAAGTCATCCAATGATCACAAATAATCAATCATAAAATCATCCATCCAAACGTACAATTACGTTGACAACATCTCTCAGGGTAAATGACACGCACTAGCACCGTGTACATGGCAAGTATGATTAAAATCGCATCCACGGGATGACATTTCCCTGAACGCATACACAATTCAATACATTTCGTATATGTAGACTAATTTACTCCCGGTAGGACGACGATATAAATATCCGGTCCTAGTTTAAACCTGGCTAGACTCTCGGAATAAACATTTTCCGATTCGACAAGCGATGACATTTCGCATCCAAGACTCGGTGAATCATAGACGCCGAGTACCCCAAATTGGGCCAACCTTCACGAAAGAGGCGGAAAAGAGCGCAAGCATCATAACAAGTGGTACGCTAAATGCAATGACACCACCTCGCAAGTATACAACATTTGACGGCCGGGTCGATCAACGCAAAGCGTTCGCCTCCCAACAATGTCGTCATATGTCCACTAACACATGCAATTAAGCAGTAAGGATACACTACTCGTTCCGACATTCCAGCGTTACGAACGTGGATGTAGTCAGGGGAATGAGAGTACAAATCACATAACAATTAGTGCTCAAACCATAACATGTGTAAAACCGACTCAAAGTGGGATATATGAAAAACCGTCACAAAACATGCGATACAAGCGAATGGAATATCATATATTCAAAACATTAATATTTTAAGTCATTACGTAAATTTATACGATAAACGAACCATGCGAACTATTATAAATTTAGATTTAAGAAATAATAAGAAAATAACTCCAGCAGGGTGCCAGCCGGTCAGGGGGATCGGCGGCCGGGCACCCGGCTGGCGCCTCATCAACAAAACAAAACCATCAAAATACAGGGAGTTCCCAGCCGGTCAAGGGGGGCGGCAGCCGGGCACCCGGCTGGGACGTCATCAACAAACAAAGTCATCCAAAAATACAGCGTGTTCCCAGCCGGTCAGGGGGACCGGCGGCCGGGCACCCGGCTGAGAACACTTCTACCCGAGAAACAACAACACTTCAATAAATCTTCAAGAATCAATTATAACTATCATCAATTACCAACAATCATCAACAATTATCAACACACAATAACCATCATCAACAAACACAATTCATATGATTACTAATCCTATTCTAAATACGATTACTAACATAGAAAACACATTAAAAACACGTAATGATATCGAGTAATCCTTCACCGTTACCTTTACGCGTCTTCAATCGATTTCTAAGCGTTCCTCCACTAGATAGTAATCCTTATCGGGGTCTTGGAGGTCTTCACCTAAACAAAGACGACAAAAGATGAATATAATTCACCTTTGAGAAAGACGGATAAATTGAAAAGTGAGAAAGACGGTAATTTTATTACCAAATAAGATAGAGGACGATGAGAGGGAAAGATTGAGACGAAAATTAGCGGAATTGAGCAAGTAACGAAGGAGTAGTGACGATCTTGAGCTTGATCCAAAATGGAGTTTAGGTTTTGGTGGTTACTTGAAGAGGAAGAAGGTGAGTGGAAAGAATGAGGGAGTTAGGGTTTTAAAGGGAGTATAAGGTGAGTGGAGAATTATGGGAGAAAAAGCCCTAAAGCGCCTTAAGGCGTAACTCACTCGGAATGTCGAGTAAAGTCCGAAAAACGAACTCGGATTTGCTAAATTAGACACGGAAACTAAAGTCTATGCTAAATCTAAAATTACGCTGAAAAGTATCCGTATAATATTTTTAATATACAAATAGGGTACATTTGCGGGTGTTACAGGGGGTGCTACAGAAGGCGAGAGTGTACACCTAGATAGATTTGGTCTAAATTTAGTAGAAACGAACAATTTGAAGATGAAAAAACTATGCTAAAAGGCAATGCTTTGATTAAAGAAATAAAAATAAGCTAGAATGGGAAATTAACCAATTAAAAGGAATCTAGGGAAGTCGGGTTACCAAAGTAAGAAAGGGGAGAATCGGGTCACGAAGAATGGATAGGATAGGCTATGTTCATCCAGGTCGGTCTCAAGCTTTTGGTAAAGATGTCTCCTAGGTTGACACTAACAAGCTATCGCCAATCATTAGGCCAACCTACCACAACCAAGCATACATTCAATACCCTAACCTTTTGGTCTAATGGTGAGACAACAATGAAGAAGAAATACTCAAACAAAAATTCAAGCAATTTGTCAAACACTTGGCGTGCAAGAAAAGAGATAAATTAGCAATTCAAATCCACCCACTAACAACAGAATATCAACCCCATAATCCTTCCAAGGATCCCTCTAATCCTTAAGTAAGATACTACCCACACATGTTAAAAGGAGCACACCTAAACAATCTAAAAATCATCACATCAATAACAACAAAAAAAACATACTTCATAAATAATTGAGTAGTTTATAAGGACATTAATTGAAACACTAAGTAAACAATAAAAAAAATATGACAAATATACCATTACAGGGAAAAGATGAAAACTTTGAATTGAATAGTGAAAGAATTTCTTCAATCTTTGATTATAACCCACTAATAATAAGTACTAATTAACTTTTTTTTAGGAAATGTAAACTGATTAATAAATATTTAAGGCTAAAACAAGAAAGATTAATGTTTGCTTAATAAATTAATATGACTAATAAAAAAGAGGTCCATCTAAGGGATTTGCGCCCAACAATTGTATTTCTCTCCTATTTATACTACTTCACGGTCTTCACAAAAGGAGAATTTATGTCCGCGGAAGTCGACCCGCAACAGGCTGGCCGACGGCCGGTCCAGTCACAAGCGCCGAGGCGAAGCCAAAATCCTGAAAAAAGTAAAACTACATGAGCTCTTAGTCGGTCGTCTGACGGCTGGTCGGCTGGGTAAGAGGCCTTTCTTGCTTTCATAGCTTCAGGGAAGGAAAGAGTGAGGCCCGGTCGGCCGACCGATATGTGTCCTCCGCACGTTTCCCTTCCTTACTCTCGGTTTTACTTCTTTCACCCTTTTTAGAGTATGAATTTTTCAATTTTCCGACTCGACACCTGAAATGTATAGTAAAAACAAGGTTGACCGAGGTAGAGCAAAAAGAGTGGAAAAGAGGGTATAAAAGTCACTTTCTAGCTCGAAAATGCAAGCGGGAAAAACGCGACAAAATCGGGACATATTTGCAAAAGTTATGATTTTTTTATTGATGATTGAATGAATAAAAATATATTACAAAACCTTCATTTGTAGGCTAATAAACCGACCTAGCACACCGGTAATTCGGCCCTACTGCAAACAATTGCCTTATTTCTCGCAGTTGGTCTTGCTTCAGACGGAACATTTTGGTCTGAAGCAATAAGACGGGATTTTGTAACCACTTTACAGTTAGATGTAACCACTATTGAAAACAAGTTGATATAAGCTGTGGTTACATTTTATCAAAAAGTGGCAACATAATCCCGTCTTATTTTTCAGACGGAATTAGTCCGTTTGAAATAAGAATTTGTGTATTTCTCGCTTGCTTAGATTAGGAAATAAAATAAACTAGTAATTACGTAATTAGAAAAGCTAGTCTTTTTTGTTTGAGGAAACCCTTACTAATCATAATAATACTAACCATAACAATAATGATATTTTATTCATCTCCAAGCCGGACTAGTACCCCACCATCCAGGCTTGTCTTCCTACCTAAGTAGGCAAGATCATTTCGTTAGGCTGTGTGAGCTACATCGTTTAACTCCAATTCTTGATATCGAGCACTATCTCATTGTCTTCATCATTTGCCTTCGACATTTTTGGATAAGTAAGAGGAGTATTTATAGTGTTATATTCTTTTTTTTATATATATAAAAAAATGGGAACAATGTTTCACCTGGAGAGCATGCACATGAAGTTTGTTATTGAAGTCTGTGCAATAAATAGATGTTGTCCAAATAGAGAGATTGTAATGGAGATCAGAGTAAATTCTCTCCATTTTTTTTGTTATTGTGGCAAGTTATTGTTCGAGACAAACCTTTTTCGTCTTAGTTTAAGACGGTCAAATATGTGACCATTTTATGATAGAAAGTAGATATTTCTAGATAAAGTGTTACCATTAATTTTAGTTTAAGAGGTGACAAGTTTAATTATATCATTTTTTTAGTTAAATTAAATTTGATTATAAAATATTAACATTTTCTAGTCTCATGTTTTAGACTTTCTCATCACCTACTTTATTTATTATCAGTTGGTCTCTCTTGTGACGGTCACAAGCTTGTGACCGACTAAATGTGACAATTTTATGATAAAAAGTAGTCATCCATAAAATGTTACCAGTCATATAATAGTTACATTTTCCATAAATATGGTCACATTTGCTCTGTCACAAACTTGTGACGAAAAGTATCCGTCACAAATGAGAATTTGTGATTTATTATTATGCATGCTCTAAAGCCAACTTGGGTTTCAGGATTGCAGTAAAGGACGCAAAGATTTTGTGTCAATAAAGTTGAAGTGCTCTCAATTCTCAATCTCCTTCCTCTCTAGATTGTCGCATTTTGGGGGTTTAGACAGTAAGGACACTTCAGAGTTCAGTCGCTTTATGTACAGCAACTACAAATTCACGACTGTTTTACTTTTGTTTCTGTCATGTAAATAATCCTTGTTTCAATGATTAAAATGATCATGGGAGTGAGTAAGGAATTGCAGGATTGCAGCTTTTGTTGGATGTTTGTAAGCGTAAAAGCTACTTGTCCCTCTGGATTCATGCTTTTTTATAACAAATGAGATTGGACAGCCAGTGGTAGCCAATTGGCTTTAGATATTTTTTTTTTGCTAGGAAAGGAAACTATATGTTTTAGCCTTAAAACGAATAAAATATAATCCATCCAATTCAACATATTGTTCCCTTTTTCGCTTTTAATGATAGTCGGATTTTGTTCCCTATTTCCTTATTTGGTAAGTGTTATGTTGTTAAAAATTAATTGTGTGTAAGGTAGTGTAGTTTGTGTGCTCCAAATTAATTTTCTTAATTCTTATGTAAAATAAAGGAACAATATGCTGAATTGGATAATCCGCCTTACCCTATGTGGTAGTATTTGGTCACTCTTACCAAATCACTTGGCAAGTTGCCTAGGAAATGGCGATATTTTTGTCTCTATTAACCCTATGTGGTAGTATTTGCACTCTTAATGTTTAAAATAGATAATCCGTCTTATGCAAAACTTACTAACCAATTTGAGTACTATCCAAGTATAATTGGAAAGGCAATTCTCAGTTTTAAGCATAAGACAGATCAAATATATCTATTTTGAATGAAAAAAGATAAAAGAAGAATATATAGGGAAAACTAAAAGATTTGTCCTATATGCCTATGTGAGATGATATTTGACACGTTTTAATATAAAGCTCCATCTTAGGAAAACTAGTTGGATTGTAAATTAAATACGTATTTTCATTTTCCGTCCTTAATTTAGAAATTTAAAATTATTTAATTATAAAGGATAATTTAGTAACTTTAAATTCTAGATTGATTACAATAGTCATTTAGGTAGATTTTGAGTTGCTTATCCACGCCTTTTTCTTTTATCGGTTCCACACAATTTCTATTGGCAATTTGTTTAGCCGTCTTACCAATTTACAAGATTAATTAACATTTTATCAAGGCTACAATTATAAAAATGAGGTTCCCTCAATGGCGCATTAATCTCATTGTGAAATGAATTACTTGTATCTTTTATGAAATTTTGATAAAGGAAATCCCAACAAAGAAAACTATCGTCAAGTGTGGATTGAGACAAGATTATCCTTTATTTCCCTATATTTTTTTTGTCCTTTGTAATAAAGTGTTATCCCAAAATATTATTCATCAAGAAAATGTGGGATCTATTAAAGGTATTAAGATATGTAGGAAGAGCAAACATATCTCTAACTTATTATTTGTGGATTACTATATTTTTCTTGAAAGGTAAGCCATCCTACTGTTCTACTTTGGCTGCTGTTATTAAGAACTATTGTAGGATTGCAAGACAAGTTCGTAATGAGGAAAGTCGGACAAGATCATCAGCCCTAATTCTAGTCTTGTTTATGCAAGAACCTGTTTTAAAACTTTTAGAGTCTCTGCTATTGCGGAGATGGGTAATTGTATTGGACTCCCTAGTAAAATTGGGATTTTGTGTCTGGCATGACAAAAAGAAGGATCTTTAATTTTGTTACTGATAATATTAAAAGAAGAACTTCTACGTGGAATGATAATATTAAATTGGGTAATCTCATATTTCATCGGTTCCCTCATCCCTTCCAACTTACTTTCTATCGATAGTTCAATTATCGATAATTATGACTAATAAGTTTTATGTTATCTTGTCACGGTTTTAGTGGAGTGGATTAAAAACTCTTATGGGATAATTGATGTAGAAATCTATTCCTAAGTCAACCAAAGGGGTATGGTAGATTGGGCATAAAAAATGTAAACACCTCATCATACCTAGAAGCCTTTAAGCAAGACCGACGCGAGCATTGGGAGAGTTATGCCCCGGTTTCTGATCGTGCTTGTCGCGAGCCCGATACAAAGATAAATTACCCAGACTAGGCTAATATCAAATTAATGTAATTAGGGAAGTAGGGGTCGATCCTCAGGGAGATGGTGTTTCCTATAAGATGTGAAATGTCTCGCAATTGGGTTTTATCTAACGAATATCTGGGTTTTGGGATTTTGATATCTAAACTA
>JAIUZE010035008.1:0-11921 GCA_022085475.1 Heliosperma pusillum | reverse complement strand
CGAGCGAAGTATTGACCTTGGACCTATATTCGGTTCTTAGATTGTATATTATTATACACTCTTTTATTTCCGTATTTATACGGGAGATATGTCTCCCGTTTTGGATACTTCTTATGTATAATATTATTTCCTTTTGTTATGAACCTTTTTCTTTAAGACACCTTTGTTATGATGAATATATTTAATGGTAGGTTCCGGTTTTAAATTTTACCGATTTTCACTAAAGTGAACCTATTAAAAACGTATTCTCATCTTTTATTTATTTAAATTACTTGTTTATCTTTCCGCAAATTCGAGGGTGTCACACATGTAGATTAATATATTGATGCAATTGGATATGGAACATGCAAATAATTCATTGTGAGTTCGTAAGAATGATGTGTTCATTACAATCATAGATCAGATGGTCTAGGAGGCTTTTAGGGAATTTACTAGGTCTTAATCTACCATGTCATGCTTTGTCTATTCAATTCACGTATCTCTACCTTAGAAAAGAATTCCATTTTAGTCAATGATTTCCGGCCAGAAATCGTTAACTATCGTTATAGTCCAAACATGCATAGACACAATGTTTTAAAAGCACAATTTCTTTTATCCATTTATCATCTTTTAATCAACCTAACATGGCTACCCTACACCCTAGAAAGGTGACTTCTCACTCATGGCGATGTCTAAATCTAAGATGATATTAACAATGAAAACTAGGATAGACATGTTTATTTTGTTTTGACAATATTTTAAGACTCTCTATGTGGCGATAATAACGACGCTAATTGACAATCTAGGAAATGAAACAACGATTATAACAGTACTAAAATGAATCTAAGATAACATGGATAGAAAATAACAATCAAATGGAAAACATAAAGACATTAAATAAAGGATAAAATAGAAATACCTAGGTGACGATCAACAACGAAAGCGATAAAAATAATAGAAATCCCTTGCATAGAATAATCGTTCCTTTAATTACAACACTTGAACCCAACAAAGTAGATTACAAAGATTGAAATTCTTATTGATCTAAGCAAAGATTTTGATGTAGAAAGGGCAGAAATAAACTAAGAACTAAAGAAGAAGAAAATGAGAGAAGGGAGGCTAGTTCTCCCTCCTCCTAATCTAAGAGAAGTTTAAGAAGAGAAGAGATTATTGTAAAGAGGATGTGTTGAGAAGAGTGGCTGGAGCATCCTTTATATAGCATTAGGGTTTCGTGGGGAAGGGGTCGAGCATTGAACATATAGGACAAAAGGAGGAAGTTGAAGCAATTTGCTCGAAGCAGCAGGGATACCCGATCGGGTACACACTTACCCGATCGGGTAAGTTGTCATCTGGGTCCTTTGACTCTCGTTTCATCTCCCCTTGCATATGACTCGGCCTCCATCATCCCCCTTGACCTCTTGAGTCGGGTTTGTTGATAGGGTTTGATGTAGAATGATGAATTCTTCGCCTAACTGATTGATCTTCCGACAACTGCGAAACTGTCTTTTACTCCTTCTCTCTTTTGAATTAGTGAACCTTCTTGAAATGCCTTTCACTTGGTCAAGCTTGCTTCTTCAAATCGTCGGGTTCTAGGCAAATGCTCGGGAATATAGAAAAAGGGCGTAGAAACGTCACTTTCCCTACAAAACGGGTTAGAACATAGGAATTCGCCTAGAAGACGATATTAGCTCATAAAACGGCTTAACAAAGCACAAATGACATACAAAACCGAGCTAAATTGGGGGTTAAAATCATACAAATATTCACTTATCAAACTCCCTTAAGCTAAACCCTTGCTTGTCCTCAAGCAAACATAACAAACAATACCAAGACAAGGGTTGCAAGCATTGGCTACTACACCATCAAGAAACAAATCTCAACGTATAACTTTGGAAACATAATGAACCACAACCCAAAAACAACGTGGGCAAGAATGATACATAAACATGGCTGAGATTTACATAACAGCGTAGCACAAAGAATTTCACTACAGAATTTTCGGCTCTTGCATGATCTTTTGACAAATGGACTCTCATGGCACACTCGAACACTCATTGTATGTAAAAGGTGATTTCTTTATGTGTAGATGTTTGAGACACTCATCTATCTACGGCTTATGAAAGTGTGTCCGCAATCTAATATGGTAAACAATTCAAATTACAAGTCAAAGATCACAATGCACACAGAAAAGAAGCCGGAAGAATAGGAAGAAGGCTTTGGGAAATGGGTGAAAGGTGGACAAACAGTTATGGTTACTGTGAAGTTTTAAACGAGCTAGCAACTAACCTATGATAAATGGATACTCAATCCAAACTTTCGATCAATTTCCCAGAAGACGAAAAACGAAGCCAAAAGAAACAAATTGGCTTATTACACTCGAAACACAAGGGTAAACTCCTTCTGAATATTGACTTGACATTTTGAGGAGATACTCACAACTTTTTCTATTTTATTTCTTCTTCTTTTTTTTCTTTTCTTTCATTTTTTTTTCTATTTTTTTTCTTTCTTTTTTTCTGAACATAACATCACTTTTTGGACATTTTGGTTCTCCCAAATTCACTTTGACATAAAAGAACAAATCTTCTCAAAAGAGCACCCATACACCATAGTCTAGCTACTAGCTCAACATGGTAGGCAGTTTTTATATGTAGCTATTATCTTTGTGAAGCATTTGTATGAAGGGGCTTATTTTGAGGGGCAGTTCAAAGTGAAAAAGGCTTCAAATCATAGTGAATCATGAATGCAATGCTTATAGGAATGAAATGAGAACCATACTTATGCGTTTTGACATGACACACATCACAAGGAGAACTACACACACCTAGATGAGACTGGGTATAGATGTACCAGCCTAAGGAGGTTCTACCTTACAATATATGTAACTTGCCAAATGTCAAGATCAAGCGTACTCATCTATAGATTCATTCCATGCCTAATGTGTACAAGACTTCCCCATGTATGCACAATTCAATGAATATTGAATCATTATCTTTTGAAAGCTCTAAGTTTGGGAAATGTAACATGATAGCATAGTAAACAAGCAAGCAAAGCATGAAAAGCATTCAATTATGTTCAGAAATCTTCTCTTTTCTCAAAAATCTTCTTTTTCTTTTATTCAAAATTTGAAAAATGATCAACTAAAATGCAAAAATGGGAAAATGCAATCCCTCCCCCAAGCTAAACATCACATTGTCCTCAATGTGAGCACAAAGACAAAATATGCAATGAGATGCTTAATGGGGAAAAGGAAAAATGAAAGAAGAGTGAAGCTTACTAGTCAGCGCGGACTCCCCTAAGCTAGTCTTTTGGACTTGACAAGGAAGGTCTTTATAGATTCTTCAAAAACTCTTTCATCTGCAAAATAAATCCTAACAATGAAAAAGGGAATACAAAAATAAAAATGCAAAAAGAAAAGGAACACGGGTTGCCTCCCGAGAAGCGCAATTTAAAAAGTCTTGCTAGACTCCATTTCTTTCTTTGATCATCCTTTATCTTTAAGCTCACTATCATCCAAGCTCATCTTCATAGCTTTCTTTACATTCTCCATCCATGCCAAGCTTTTCCGGGAATAGCCTCTTCTAGCACTTTTAGCAGTAGTGCTTTTAGTACGCTCACCTGCAAGAGAATCAACACTAACATGTGCCTCCAACGGATCCGTCATTAAGGATCGAGGCATAGAAGAAACAATGGAAGAGTCATCAACATCAAGAACATAACATGATTCTTCTAACACAGGACTCCTAACGGTGGAATTTTTACTAAAGGTCACCTTGTCATCTCCTATCTCTAATGTCAACTTCCCATTCTTGACATCAAAAACTGCACCAGTGGTGTGCAAAAAGGGTCTTCCCAAAATGATTGGGATTTGAGAGTCCTCGGCCATGTCAAGTACTAGAAAGTCAACGGGAATGAAAAACTTACCAACTTTGACGGGCACATCTTCTAAAACACCTATAGGTTGTTTTAGAGAACGGTCCGCCATTTGCAAAGTAATATTAGTGCATTTCAAAGCACCCATGTTAAGTTTTTCAAACATAGAAAAGGGCAGGACACTTACACTACACCCAGGTCGCAAAGGGCCTTATCAATGGTATACGTGCCTATAGTGCAAGGGATGGAGTAACTACCAGGGTCCTTAAGTTTTGGTGGAGACTTATTTTGCAAGAGTGCACTACACTCTTCAGTGAAAGCTACGGTCTTCATCTCATTGAAGGATCTTTTCTTGTTGAGGACTTCCTTCATAAACTTGGAATAAGAAGGAACTTGGGAAATCAACTCAATGAAAGGGACTGTTACCTTTAAGTTCTTGACGACGTCAAGGAACTTACCATACTTTGCCTCCTCCTTGTGCTTGGCTAATCTTTGGGGAAATGGGACTTTGATCTCAATAGGAATCTCGAGCTCTTTCCCCTTTGACATGAGCACCTCATCTTCAACGTCAACAACCACGGGCTCATCATTATGCTTACCACTTCTCGAGGAAATGGCATTTACAGTTTCGTGAGGTTGGTAACATTGTGAAGGCAGCTGCCCTTGCTTTTGGTGGGTATTAGAAGAGGCATATTGGGAAATTTTAGCTTCCAACAATTTGATGGCGGCATCCTTAGCTTGACCGCTCTCTTGGAATTGAGCTATTATGGTGTCTTGCCTTTGAGCTAATTGCAGCATCATGGCTTCAAGTTTACTTACACCATTGTCACTTTGTTGAGATGTAAAGGATTGAAATTGTTCTAGCTTTTGTGTGAGAAGGGCTACTTGAGCTTGTAAAAGTGTTAAAGTGGGGTCCTCTTGCTTAGATTTCAATGGTATGGAGCGGGAATTTCTATATTGAGAATCGTGAATTGCCATGGATTCAATGGTAGTATGAGCAATTTCAACATTAATTTGATCAAATCTTCCATTGTTAGCAGAATCCAGGATACAACGGGACTCTATATAACACCCATTATAGAATGTGATGGCAAGGAGCCATGGATCTATCCCATGATGAGGACACTCCCTTTGCAAGTCCTTGTACCTCTCCCAAGCTTCATATAGGCTCTCATCATCCCAGTGTCGGAAACCAGTGATTGACTTCTCAACAAAGCGGTCTTTTCTGGAGGAAAGTACATTTGGTAGAAGGCAAGAGCTAAACTCTCCCAATTGGTGATACCTAATGTAACCTTATCAAGGCTATGTATCCACAACTTTGCCTTACCCCTCAAAGAGAATGAGAAGAGCATCTCTCTAATTTGCCCTTGGGTGACTCCAGTTTGTCTAATAGTGGAGCAATAGTCACAGAAGTGTTGGATGTGAAGGTTGGGATCTTCTGTGGCATTGCCACTAAATTGGCTTCTTTCTATAAGGTTAATGAAGGCAGGTTTGATTTCAAAGTTTTGGGCTGCGATTTGGGGTGTAGCAATAACCCTTGGAAGTGTTTCTGCGGTGGGTTTGGAATGGTCTGAAAGTCGAACCATTTTCTTTTGTGAAGATGAAGATGGAGTGTTGTTTGAAAGTTGATTGGTTTTTGAGAATGGAGATGAGAATGGATCTTCTTCTCCTTCAAGATTAGATAGAATATCCGAGTATTTCTCACGAATACGATCTAAACTTGAAGTATCAGAAGCTTTTGAGATTTCGATGAATAGCTTTCGTCTCCTTTGCCGAGTTCTTTCTAGATCGGGGTCTAAAAAGATAGAGGTCCCAAGTCTAGAAGATCTGGGCATAAGATTGAAAAGCTAAGATGAAAAATCAAGAGAGGTCTAAAGGAATTTGGGTTCCTAAAGACTAGATAAAACTAATTGCGATAAAAATCACAAGAAAAAGGAAAACTAAACCGTGCTCCCCGGCAACGGCGCCAAAATTTGATCGTGCTTGTCGCGAGCCCGATACAAAGATAAATTACCCAGACTAGGCTAATAACAACTTAATGTAATTAGGGAAGTAGGGGTCGATCCTCAGGGAGATGGTGTTTCCTATAGAATGTGAAATGTCTCGCAATTTGGTCTTATCTAACGAATATCTGGGTTTTGGGATTATGATATCTAAACTAACAAAAAGCATAAATGAAAACAAAATAAAAGCAATTGAAGATGAAAGCAATAAAGCAAATGATGAATTAACAATAATGAAAAGTATCTAGGGAAGTAGGTTCACACATGTAGATTGACATATTGATGAAATTGGATATGGAACATGCAAATAATTCATTGTGAGTTCTTAAGAATGATGTGTTCATTACAATCATAGATCAGATGGTCTAGCAGGCTTTTAGGCAATTTACTAGGTCTTAATCTACCATGTCATGCTTTGTCTATTCAATTCACGTATCTCTACCTTGGAAAAGAATTCCATTTTAGTCAATGATTTCCGGCCAGAAATCGTTAACTATCGTTATAGTCCAAACATGCATAGACACAATGTTTTAAAAGCACAATTTCTTTTATCCATTTATCATCTTTTAATCAACCTAACATGGCTACCCTACACCCTAGAAAGGTGACTACTCACTCATGGCGATGTCTAAATCTAAGATGATATTAACAATGAAAACTAGGATAGACATGTTTATTTTGTTTTGACAATATTTTAAGACTCTCTATGTGGCGATAATAACGACGCTAATTGACAATCTAGGAAATGAAACAACGATTATAACAGTACTAAAATGAATCTAAGATAACATGGATAGAAAATAACAATCAAATGGAAAACATAAAGACATTAAATAAAGGATAAAATAGAAATACCTAGGTGACGATCAACAACAAAAGCGATAACAATAATAGAAATCCCTTGCATAGAATAATCGTTCCTTTAATTACAACACTTGAACCCAACAAAGTAGATTACAAAGATTGAAATTCTTATTGATCTAAGCTAAGATTTTGATGTAGAAAGGACAGAAATAAAATAAGAACTAAAGAAGAAGAAAATGAAAAGAAGGGAGGCTAGTTCTCCCTCCTCCTAATCTAAGAGAAGTTTAAGAAGAGAAGAGATTATTGTAAAGAGGATGTGTTGAGAAGAGTGGCTGGAGAACCTTTATATAGCATTAGGGTTTCGTGGGGAAGGGGTCGAGCATTGAACATATAGGACAAAAGGAGGAAGTTGAAGCAATTTGCTCGAAGCAGCAGGGATACCCGATCGGGTACACACTTACCCGATCGGGTAAGTTGTCATCTGGGTCCTTTGACTCTTTTTTCATCTCCCCTTGCATATGACTCGACTTCCATCATCCCCCTTGACCTCTTGAGTCGGGTTTGTTGATAGGGTTTGATGTAGAATGATGAATTCTTCGCCTAACTGATTGTTCTTCCGACAACTGCGAAACTGTCTTTTACTCCTTCTCTCTTTTGAATTAGTGAACCTTGTTGAAATGCCTTTCACTTGGTCAAGCTTGTTTCTTCAAATCGTCGGGTTCTAGGCAAATGCTCGGGAATATAGAAAAAGGGCGTAGAAACATCACTTTCCCTACAAAACGGGTTAGAACATAGGAATTCGCCTAGAAGACGATATTAGCTCATAAAACGGCTTAACAAAGCACAAATGACATACAAAACCGAGCTAAATTGGGAGTTAAAATCATACAAATATTCACTTATCATATGGACCCATGCTTATAAAATTATGTATTTAATGATATTATGCACATGCAACTTATATTATCCCTCAGGTATGATTTATTGGTGCCGGTGGAAATACATTTTGAAATAATGGAAACTTGAGCATATCGAATGGCATTCAAAATCACATAAAGATAATAGAAAGATCACAAATCTCGTCTAATTGGGTATACATCATATCCTAAAGTGAATTGAATAGACCATTATATGATAAAAATTAAAAGGATAAATTCTACGACGCTAATAGTAATCGAGAACGTGGGCCATGAATATTATTGAGATTCATGGGTTAATTTTAACAAATAAATCAAACTTTCATTCCCATCGGAAGTGGATGGTAAAGGACTAAAGGTATTGACAATTCTTAAATATACGTGAGAATGCGGACAATACATACATATGTATATGATGAAGTAAATAAAGTCGATCAATGGTTTGACATTGCAACCTACTAGTGTTGAACCCGTGCAAAATTGCACGGGTTTGACAAATATTCCTTTTAAATCTTGTTAAATAAATGGAGTCAGAAATAAACAGATACACATAGTAATATAATTTTAAAAAAACATGCAAATAAACATGTATACAAATTATTATAAAATATAACATTAATATAACTTCAATTATTATAAAATATAATTGACATTACAAATATTCAAAAATTTCATGGTATACAACATTAGTTGTTGTATTTGAAATAGTCTTATTACTATCAAAAAGCAAAAGTTTAAGCCCTTCTTTCCTTGTGACCCTTGAAATCGCAACATAGAGTTGGCCATGACTAAAAAATGGTCTTGGAAGGTAAATGCTAACTTGCGATAAAGATTGACCGTGGCTCTTGTTTATAGTCATTGCAAAGCAAACAGCTATAGGGAATTGCCTTCTATTAAAACGTACTGGAAATTTGGTCGAGTCTGAAGGAGTAAGTGTTAATCGAGCGATGTGCACTATATCACCTTTGTGACTCCCAGTTAAAACCGTACATCTAATAACGCGCGTCCCTAAGTCTGTGACGATGAGCCTTATACCATTACATAACCCGCGTGATTAGTCAACGTTCCTATGTAGCATGTGTTGTAGTAGGTGTCCTCCACAATAGTGCGCCACTTAATAAATCTCATTAAGGAATATAAATGGGATATTTATTGACTATATATATGATTAGTCAGTTGATTAACGTAAATCAATAACGGTTGGCTGACTGGAGTTTGACGTTATTGTCGTATGACGGCGGTGATCAAATGATTCCTTTCGGTCACACCTATAGGATGAAATCCAAATAGTAACTAATTATTTGTATATGATACAGTTAATTAGTCCATTACATATATTCGATATGTACGAGAGTTAATTGTTAGAAATTGAGTTAAGAACTCAAATTCGATTAAGTTTATTTTTCAAATTATGCGATAATTGACTAATAAATTTATATCTTATTTTAATACGATTAAATAAGATTTAACGTAGTAATTAATCGTTAAATTACTAAATTAGTTGAGGTTTTGAGATAGAGGTAATTAGTTAATTATATTTACAAAGAGTTGTAAAATAAATTAACTAAGCATTGTAGGACCCATTATATATTGATATAATGGTAAAATATTACTTAAAATGTTAAGTACATATTATTCATTTATTTGTGTCATATAATGGTTATATGATCAAATTAACACTTAATTATACAAGATAATTAAGCATATGATTAATAAGTATTTGTGGGACAAATATCAAAAATTAAAATGGACCATAATAAGCCACATGTGGCCGGTTATGGCATGTGTAGGAAGACATGATTTTGTTCTTTTCTTCTTACACAATTCTCCTTTTGATTGTGACATAACCTACATACTTTAATCATTCTAACATTTCCTACACTCCACCTTATTGCATGTGAATAAATTAAAAAAAATAAGAGGCCATATGGACATGCATGGTCCGGCCATAGTGGCTATATAATGAACAATAGTTGTTCATTTTTCATTACTTCATTTTGTGCTCAATTCACACTTCTCTCAAAAATTCATCCTCTCACTAAAACTCTCATAATACTAATATTTCTTAAGTATTACTAGTGTAGTAATATATACTAATATTAGTAGCATAATATCTATCTTATTATCTAGTTAATAATAAGGGTAGATTATTTGGTATCATCTGGGTGCAACTTGAAAGAGGTCTTCTAATTTGGAGATTATTCTTGTTCATCCATATTTATAGCTCAAGAACAAAAAGAAGAAGTTCTTGTTGTGCCCATTTAATTTCCATATCAATGTGAGGAAATTTCTTCTTTTATATAAATGTCTTTATATTTGCATGCATGTTACATAGATCATTAAATACTAAATTAACAAGTAATTTTAGTAAATTAGAGGAGTCTAATTAAGGTCTATGGACTTTCATGTGGTATCAGAGCTAGCTTGTAGCATGCATGTTCATTTTGGACATTTTTTATTAAAGTTATAAGATAACTAATAAATCAAACATTTTGAGTTAAAATACGATTCTGACAAATATGTTTTGGTGCATGTATACCTACTGACCTAAAAATGTTTGTGGTCAAATTTCGTGATTTTAGGGATTGATTTGCTATTTATTTTGATTTTTGGCTTTTAAACCGAGTTAACATGCATTTTATGAGTTAAAAGTTAACTAAAAATAGTTGCATGTTTATTCTGGCCATGAAATTTTAATATGATCTCACATGCATGTTTTACATATTGTATGTAAAGTTTCGTGACTTTTAATTAAGTATTTCATGTTTATTTATTTTTATACGATAAAAGTCGATAATATGAGATTATAATGTTCATAAAATTGAAACTTTCTTTTCTGGTCATGAAAATTTTTGGTACATTTTAAATTCTGATGTTGATCATCGTGGTTAAAATTCATAATCTTTTTCACTGTTTTACTATATTTAATGAGTTTTATTTGATAAAACCATTAAATACAAAGTTATTTGTTCATAAAATTAATTTAAATTTTTTGAGCAAATGTTTTTTATTTTTAGAGTTCCTGGAAATGTTCCAGAATGTAAAAATTTTTGGTTTCAAATTTTATGATGGTTATATTTTATTTTGGGTTTATTTCATAATTGTTATGATTAAACCGTTATATTTAGCAAATGAAATCAAATCGATTTAATTAATGACCAATTAAATTAGTAGGGACTAATTTTGAGTTCTAAAACAGTTTCGTTAATTAGTTTGAATTTAAACGAGATTTAAATGTTGATATTGATTTTTTAATGGTTAAAAATCAATAAATCCCGTAAAATCGAGCTACAATGAGCATGAATGTGTTTAGGGCGATTTTGGCATGAATTTTGCAGCAATTTATTTTATTTGTGGTTGAATGAATGAATGTCATTTATTTAATAATTTATGCAAATTTTGTACCTAGTATGACCAAGTTATTTTTAATCGTTATTACCCGTAATGTAAGGGAATAACGGTTTGGTTGTAATTTTATTGCGATCTCGTATCGCCGGTTTGTAATAATTAATAATTTCATTTTATAGAATAAATGTATAATAGGAATTTGTATATTTGTAATTATTTTTATGAAGACCGGTGACTCCCTCAAGACGGTGCCATTTTTGGAAGGTGTTCCAAGTGAAGAGGCAAGGGACCAAGGAGTTGATTTCCGAATTTGTAATTATCTAGTTAATTTGATTAGCTAGGTGGCCATACTATGATTTTTCCGTTGCTTGTTGCTTGCTTTATTTCCGCTCATGCCAAAATCGTCACACATGCATTTTATTTTCCGTTATTGTCAATTCAACGTTATTCACAATTCACCGACTTAGTTCACTTATAAGGAATTAATAACTAAATTGACAAGATCTCTCACATATTTAAAAAAAAAATTGAGATTAGCCTTACCAATTAGTAACACCTATGAATCCCGTGTTCATTACGGCTACCACGCTCGTGGGTCCCTTTTTACCTCGGGTAAGTAGGGTGATACGATCACAAGCTAAAATTGGATTGGACTCAACGAGATTAGCGTTATCTTGGGACTAGGAGATGGATTTAGTTGAAATCCGTCAACCAAGAGTTCTAAGGGTAGAATTAGTCAAGTAATGACTTACCATTTCTAGATAAAGGTAGCATGCGATGAGTATTTTTATTTAAAGATGGGTCTTGGAATCATTTATATAATTTAGGGAGAGGTCATTATATAAATCCTAAACTTGTTAAAATGTTTTTCAAGTAAATTAACAATGAATGTTTATATATTTCTTTTTGTTGTAGTATCCATATTCGCACAATGTCAACATCATCAAACAACGCAACCTTGGGTAAGGACTCATGGTTGAGATCCGTCATGGACAAGTGC
>JAIUZE010035007.1:0-23394 GCA_022085475.1 Heliosperma pusillum | reverse complement strand
TGCAAATGATTACACAGATGAGAACCACAACCAGTATCTAGTACCAAAGTTCCGAAACTTGCATGGTTAATCTCAATCATATGAATAAAAGATGACGTACCAACAGGAATGACGCGGCCTGATTTTACGTCTTCAGCATACACGGGGCAGTTCCGCCTCCAATGCCCAGACTTGTGGCAATGGTGACACTCCACGTTATCTTTGCTCTTTGTCTTGCCTTGTGAGCTACCGCTAGTCTCACCAGGCCCACTCTTGACCTTTCCTGGCTTTTTGAACTTTTGCTTCCCTACAGCTCGGTCAGCTTGAGCCTTGCCCTTACCCCTACCCTTGTTGTTAATCATGAGAACGTCCTGTTTCACGCTCCCACTCAATTTCAGATCACTCTCGGTCTGTACGAGAAGTGAGTGGAGTTGATGAAGACTTTTCTTCATATCATTCATATAGTAATTTGCCCTGAAAAGGGCAAAACCATCATGAAGTGAAATGGAGCACACGATCAATAATGATCTTCTCATCGATTTTACAACCAAGAGCCTCCAGCTTCTCGACATTCTCGATCATAGCAAGAATGTGTGGGCTAACCGCTTGGCCCTTCTGGAGTTTCGCTTCAAAGAAGCGACAGGTGTAATCATAGCTAACGATCCTCGGAGCTTTCGAGAACTCGTTAGAGAGTGTGGTGAAAATCTTGTTTGCACCCTGGGCTATGAATCGCCTCTGCAAATTGGATTCCATTGCAAAGATGAGTACGTTCTTTAACGCACCCGCCTCCATAATGAAATCACTATAAGCAAGTGATTCATTTGCTCCGGCATTGGGGCCTGGGTTAGTTGTAGTGGCCAGTCAATGTATGTGGAGCTTTTTTACCGTCAGGCAATGGCAGCGCAATTCCGTAAAATGCCGCCTCCCAGTCCGACAAAACAAAGTTGGACCCATCATCTTCAGTCGCGTGGAATGATCATGTGTCAATAAAGATCTTTAGCCAGGAACTCGCGATAGCGAGTTGTTGTAGCACTTGGCATAGGTCGTCTGTGTAAGTGCCTCCAACCATTTGTCGATTAAGCAGTTATCATCTGTGATATAAACGTAATTAATAGAAACTGTGTGAAAAGACGAATAAAAATATTTATGATAAGTTCATCGTTTTAAAGATAAAGTCGTAATGCAAAAACTGTTGTAATGCGAGTGAACTCACAGCAATGTATACAAGTGGACCTCCTCAAATAATTGAGTAGTAAATGATCCCCAAGACTCAATTTCTGTTAAAATTGATAAGCCAACCTTGTGGCTAATATTCTACACCTTTAGAATTCTCGGTCGATAAATTTCTGTAAATTCTATCTTATAGTCCATTATAATCCCGAGATATTACTAGTACTATAATGTTGAGATAAAATAGGTCAACACTCACTACTTACCCAACGTAGAAGGGGTCATATTATGACTTCCGACGAAGAAGGGGTTCATAGAAGTTTTTCCTATAAAGACTAATCTCAATTTTCATTTTAGAGGAAGATCGCTTCAAAGCGTCGTATTGTTTTTCGGTGTAGTAGATGTAATCCCGTTAGTAGCGGTATTTCTGACATGGAGAGGTCGGAGGAGGTAGGAGGTAGTGTTCCTCAGATCGACCAGGTTTTCGAGGAAGGGGACGACGTTTATAGGGAAGATGATATTGTTGACGAGGGTTTGGTGGAGCCCGAGTCTGAGGGCGAGGAGGATATTGTTCAGCTGTCCGTACCTTTATCGAGATTGGAGGTACCGTTGTCTCAGAGGTTAGCTCGGGACTCCTTTGGTCGCTATTCTAGGTTGGATGATGGTTCGCAGAGGGAGCCGCGGAAAAAGCCGCGCAGCGATAGTGATTGGCTCCTTAGAGACCCAGTTTCTGGTGGGCCCCGTAACATATCGGTGTTACGTAGTTTTGGGGGGCATGTGGCATATAGTAGTTGGACCGAGACGGAGGAGGCTAGGTCCTTTATTAAGTGTTACGAGAGGTTGAGTTATGTGGATGGGTTAGGGAGCATGGAGGTGCCGGCTGATGTTGTTAGGAGGTTTCAGCTGACTGGGTTGACTGGGTTGACGATGTGCTGCACGACAGCTTTGAATGAGAACCTTCTTAGCGCTTTCATAGAGAGGTGGCAGCCGGATACCAACACTTTTCATATGCCTTTCGGTGAGATCACCATTACGCTTCACGATGTGGAGGAGATACTTGGTATCCGGCCTACTGGTACGAGGGTGTTTGTTCGGGGTACCTCCGTTGCCGGTTCTTCGAGGGAGGAGGTAGGGTTGAAGAAGGATGTGGCACATTTTTTTGGTGTACCTCCCGGAGAGGTGGCACCACCGTTATATAAGGGTGGTGGCTTGTTGGTGTCAGCTTTGAGGGCTCATATCAAGGAAGGGACTGAGCAGGACTCCCTACGTGCTTATTTGATATTGTTGTTGGGACAGACTTTGTTTGTGGACAAGTCTGGTGATAGGGTGTCAGCTCAGTTGTTACCCTTACTTGATGATCTGGAGCAGGTTGGAGAGTATGCTTGGGGTGCCGCTTGTTTGGCATATCGGTACCGGCAGCTAGGCATGGCATCGCGACGGGAGGCTCGCGGTGTTAGTGGGTGTCTGCCCTTATTGCAGGCATGGATTTACGAGTACTTCCCCCAGTGTCGGCCACACGGGGGAGATTATTTGGAGGGCAGGCCACGGGTGGATGCGTGGAGGCACGTTCCTCGGTTTAAGGGCGACCTTGACCATTTTCAGATGTGGCGTGTTAGGTTGGACGGGTTTAGCAGGGAGCAGGTTAGATGGACGCCTTATTGGACGCGTATGCCGAGTTCTGCGAGATATTCTCGCTATTCCGGCTATATTCGATATCAGTCCATTGTTGAGCCGTACCAGCCTGATCGGTGTATGCGCCAGTTTGGGTACATTCAGACTATCCCGATGCCTATGCCTATCCCATGTACCGAGTACCGTCCAGCGAAGAACGGTTATAATGTGGAGTTTGGCCAGGAGCCCGATACGATGTGGGGCCACGAGACTTCCTTGGTGAACTTCAAGAGTCGGTCTCGACGAGCTACGATGCCTTTCGAGGTATCTCGAGACTATGAGAGATGGTACGATGATATTTCTCACCGATTCTATTTTCCACCTTCGGATCGTCTTCATTTTATGCGTCCACCTTTCCACGCTGAGCCAGAGGTAGCCGTTGCACTTAGTAGGCAGTTCTCAGATGTCTATCGTTTACCTACTCCGGAGATGCAGCAGCAGCAGTTAGATATTTTGTTTAGTCAGATGAGCATGTACTACGACACCCATGATCAGGGTAACTAGTACCGGATATTTATGCATTGTATTTGTTTTATTCGGTTTTTATGTAGTATTGACTTATCTTTTATTTAATCAGTTATTATTTTTATTGTTTTGTTGATTTATTTACTTTTATTTATATTATTGTTGTATTGGCCAGAACATGAAAACCCTAAAATTTTGTCTATTTAAACCCTTTACCCAACAAATTATTTCCACACAACTCACTATCTTCTCTCTACTCTTAAAATATATTACTCCTCTTATACTACACTTTAATCATGGTGATGACTAACATACAACTAGTGAATTATTATCAAAATAAAATTAACGAGATAGTTAACGAGTTTCCCTTACTATTCGACCGCCTTATGATTGTCTTGAATAATCATGTACTTAATAATTTCATTAGTCGTGGCAATCCTCCCCTATCTTCGCTTCAACTAATGCATGGACCTATTTACGGTCTCAACAACCCTTCCATTCATCCTAGGAACGTAACAGAAGGTATGGTTACTTTTAATAGATTGTCTAATTTTTCCATTTAAAAAAAAATGTGGTGAATTATTATGAAGTTTAATTTTTGTTTTTTCAGAAACTGTCATCTTGAAGCGATGTGAGTGGGAGAAAGTGAGGTTGGAGATAGTTGAACTGTTTAAGAGGTGTTTGACAGTTGTCCCATATACGACCTTGCACTCTCTATGTGAAGGGGACGGCCGGATGTTCGTGGGGCCATTTCAGAGTCTTAAAACCTTTGAAATGTATGTAACTTACATAGAGGAGGAGTTTTATAGGCCTAATGGTTCTTCTTCCGAAGGATATTCAACTGATTAAGTGTTAATGAAATGTATTTAACGATGATTAATTGTTGGTTCTGCAAAAAATCGTTGTAATATTTATCAGTTTTTAATTAATGAATAAAATTGTCATTTGAGTTGTCACATCATGCTCAGAACTTTAATAAAGTTGTCAGTTGAGTTGTCACATCATGCTCAGAACTTTAATAAAGTTGTCAGTTGAGTTGTCACATCATGCTCAGAACTTTAATAAAGTTGTCATTTGAGTTGTCACATCATGCTCAGAACTTTATTAAAGTTGTCAGTTGAGTTGTCACATCATGCTCAGAAATTTTCGGAACAAATTACAAGCCTCACCTCTATTTAAGGAGCTCACTCCACCATCATTATTCACAAAACTTGTTATCTCATCTACTATTTTCCTAAAATCTCATCTACCATCATGCCTATGAACGATGTTGAAGAGGTTAATTTCATACAAAATAGAATTGATGAAATTGTTAATGAGTTTCCTTCCGTATTTCGCCGTTTACTAATCGTGTTTAATAATAATATCATTTGGGATTTCATGAACCGTTATGAACCTAATCTCATATCACTGCCACAAATGATGGGATTTCAACGTCAATTATATTTAACCAAAAATTAACGTAAATTAAAAAAAACAAACATTACATAAATATTCATCAAAAGTACAATTACATTTTGAACACATTAATAAAGTGCTTAACCGAAACTCAATTTCCGTGCAACTTCTTCATCGGTGCTTTCATTTCTACGTCTCCGACTTCTTCCCGTGGCGGTTCCGATGCAAGCGTTCCAGTTCTCGATATTTCTCTGGTACAAAGTTTCGAGATGACTGACACTTTCGTGTCTATAAGTCCGCCAAGCGGGAGCTAGTGGTGGCATGGCAACATCATCTTGCGGCCCTCTTGAATGCAACCGCATCCAATGACTGTGGTAGTTTACAATCCACATAACACAAAAGGGTTTTTGACCTGGAACCAAAGCCCTAAGTGGTAAAATTGTCTCACAACTACCACCCCAAATTTTCTCACCATTATCGCGACGGAAATGACCGATAACACATATAGTCCAGTTGAAGGTGGTTGCAAATACAAGTAAGTGGTCGGAAGACATCCAATGCTCCGTACCGCATGGGATCTCAAGATAGAACTCGGCACGCCTCAATGTACTCTTAAAGCCTGTCAAACCAGTCGTAGAGGATGGATGAGTACCGAACAGGTTCTTATAGACGTCGTCGCTCCTAATCTCTAGGGCACACCACATCCTCATCTGAAGGTAGTCGCCCTCTTGGCCCCGTTGGGCATGTGATATAACCCGGTAACCACAGTGACCATCGTCATCGACATCTACCCAACCATCGAACTGGCCCCAAAGCACCTCCGGTACCCCGTATCGTTTAGACCAAGTTGAGAAAAGGCCGACGGTGTAGTTTCTTTCTAACGGAGCGTTTGGTGGTCCTGGAGGAAAGTCCCTAAATAAGTGAGTACGAGCAGTAGATCCATCGGTGCTAGGTGTCCCATATTTCCTTTGACTATGCTCGAAAGACGACTTGTTCCTAGTCGTGGATTTTTTTGGACGGCCTTTCGGGTTCTCGTTAATAGGAGGTGGCAAAACGTCCTCGTCCTCCGGATGTAGGGCATCACGCATCTTCTCGGCTACCAACCTACGACGAACCGGGTCACTGTTTCTAGCTTCCACTACTAACCCATCAAACTCATCATCATCGGTTCTCGGCATTTGATCAACACTATCAAATACCAAGGTCTTCCAAAAAACGTGAACATCATCAACATGGACCCTCCTACCTCTCCTACTCAAATAAACCAATTTGCATGCACAAGGTAGGCCATGAGTTGTCTCAAGCACATGTCCACATCCCTCCTCTAACCCAACACCAAGACCAAGCCCTCTCTGAAGCTCCTCCTCCATTATTCCTATTGCCTTCGTCGACACGACCCCTAGCAACAATGAGAACAAACGACTAGTTATACGAGGCCGACTCCTTGAATCCTCAAGTGACTTTCTAATCTCCGAGTGTTGACTATCAAGCATGTCATTCATCTTCGACCACATACTATCAAGTGTCAAATTTGCACTTTTCAACCATGACTTAAGTAGAGAATGAGCCGACTCGACACGGGAAGTAGACGTGTTACCGAAATGTAGTACATCGTTTGTATAACATCGCACAAACTTCTCCTTGTGCATCGCCCAAGTGCTCAAAACATATCTCCCTAAGGGAACCCACTTTACACGAAAAGACTCCAATGCTTTTTCATACTCTTCCACGGTTAATGCATCAATAACCTGTACCCAACCCGCTTCTGGATTATAGTATACAAGATCTCTATACCACTCGGTCTTGTAGATGTTCAGGGTTTTGGCATTGATGGCGCGGTTCACGTGCCACCGACACAAGAAATGACTAGAACCGGGAAACACCTCCCTAAGAGCGGCGATCAAACCCAACTCCCGGTCGGTGACGAAGACGGTAGGGGAAACAAAGACAGGTGCAAGAATGTCCGACAACCGCCTCAAAATCCACGTGTAGGAATCCCCGGACTCCGTAGAAACAAGTGCACAACCAATTAGGAACGAATTCCCGGTCGGGGTAACACCGACAATCTCAACCAGTGGATTCTTATAGGTGTTTGTCTTGTAAGTAGAATCAATGAGCACAACATAATGATAGGCTCGGAAAAGCTGCACGGCTACGGGATGTGCCATGAATATATGAGAGATCTGTCGTGTCTCCGGATCACTCAAATGCCACATCAAATAATGTGCTTCTACCGCAAGAGCAAACATTTGTTGAGCCGTGTTCCTTCCACCCCTAAATTCCCGCCTCAGTTTCTTCGTCTCGTTATATATTTGATTATTTGACGGTTGAGGTTTACCCGGCGTTCTTTGGTGAAGAGCGTTCTTGATGTCTTTTGGAAGCACACCGGCCTTAACCTGTTGCCTCACATACGCTTTCTCCTCGTCATCCAAAGCCGCAAAATGACGATCACCATCCTTGTAAACCACTTCCTCGTGATTGTGAAACCCTTTACCCTCGGCGGTGATTATGTTCCAAACTGCACTGCTATCGTCACCTTGCCGAGGGTAGTTCTGCACGGCTCGGATACGGAAAGTGCATCCACACTTATTCGACCCACGACGCTTCTCAGGATCATCAATTGGAGGAGGTCTACCATACCTTGAACATCGAAAGTAAGATGCCAACAACCCGTCTTTTCTTCTGTTTTTTGCCCCATTATTTGCTTTAACCAAAGCAAAACCATGATCCATTGCAATCCTACTCGCCCAATTAAAGGCATCATCGCGGGTAACAAAACCTAACGTCGTTTCAAAAAACGGATTGTAATCGGTGTTATTATTCCCAAATTCCTCAAACGAGTCCTGTTCAATGCAAATACGACACTAATTAGACATTAAATAATTAATATATATTAGTAAAACATGATCTACATACGTAAAATGTTATTAATCATGAATATAAAAAAACGATATCATCTCACCATGGTCAGATGAAGAACTGGATGTCATGGACCATGGCCAGACCTCCATTTCACACGTCCCACCATGGTCAGACGTGTGAAATGGATGTCTGGCCATGGTTCATGACATCCATTTCTTCATCTGACCATGGTATTTTTTCATAATTATTTTTGAAAAACCGCAATTGAATTTTAACTAACTAAGACGTTACGTAAATCAATTAAGTTAGATAAGTATAAACAAACAATTAACAGATTCCGGGAAAAAAAATTAACAAACGTAAAATTTGATTAATATGTGAACATACCGAAGATTGTTCGTCCGCCATGATAATCGATTTAGGAATATTGTTGTTGTTCGATTTAGTCAAATTGTTGTTTTTGTTAGATTTTAATTTTTTTGGTTCAATTTAGTTGTTTTGATTTTAGGAGAATTAGAGAAGAGAGAGATAAGAGAGAACGAGAAGGCTAATATTGCTGGTCCCGGTAAAATGCCCTTTCGATGTGCCCCGAGCACACGGGGGGAAAACCTCCAATGTTGTGCCAATCAAGGAAGATTGCACACTTGCAGACCCGGCTCACCAGCGCGTGATTTCTAGACAGGACCGCAGATCGCCGGAGGGCAGCCCCTGGATTACTGATGGATCACGCACGCGACCGACCGACCGACCGATATACTGGATACCCACCCCCTTATGGGACGCGTTTTTAGAGCAAGATCCTCTACTTAACGCACCCGCTAGGGGTATTAATCTGATTCGATGGCTCTTCTCTACTAATCACAAGGATATAGGGACTCTCTATTTCATCTTCGGCGCCATTGCAGGAGTGATGGGCACATGCTTTTCAGTACTGATTCGTATGGAATTAGAGTCATTAAGGGCATTATCGTCTTTTTTATGAAAAACGTCGTCGATGTTTCCTAAAACGTCGTCGATGTTTACCAGGCGCCTAAAATTAATATTTCGTACAAAATGACAAAACTTCAATCCTAACGTACCCGTGAATATTTAGTTGATCCGAACTTTGGTAATCAGAATGTCAGACACCAAATGATTCAAATTTGTGCTCACTAAAACCTGAATCCATGGCGACTCCATCGTCATTGTCATCGTCATCGTCATCTTCATCACCACCATCATCAACAGCAGCAGATCAACCAACTACATCTCCATTACCACCACCTTCATTTCTCGATCAATGGAAGGAACGAATCTTCTACCCTACTCTTCTAGGAGGTTTTTTTTTTTTTTTCATAAACCCTAATTTCTTAATTTCAATCGTTATAATCATTATATCATTGAATCAATTACATAAATGTTTGTTTACCTTATTTGTTCATTGATTGATTGTCAGGAATTGTTGGTGGAGCAATTGGGACAATGTCAAAGCATCGCAAAGTTCATGGCATTGCGAAAATGTCAGCTACTTATGCTACTAATTTCGCTATTGTTTCTGGGGTTTACTGTGGTAATTTTATGATTCGTTTTCATCTTTAATCAATTTATTGATTTTACTGTGTTATTGATGTGTGAAGTGGCGTAACTAGGATTTGAACTTGGGGGACGGAATTTTTGGGATTGAATTAGTAATGCAATATACTGAATTAGAATAAAAAGGGAAGAAAAAAAATTCTAAATAAGAATTTCAAACTAATGTGTGTTATTACTGTGTTATTAATGTGTGAAGCGGCGTAACAAGGATTTGAACTTAGGGGCCGGAATTTTTGGGATCGAATTAGTAATGCTATAGACTGAACTAGGAAAAAAAGAAGTGAAAATCCTAAATAAGAATTTCAAACTAATAACTAAATAGACTAGTAATGGCATAATCAAGATTTGAACTTAGGGGGGGTAATTTCGGGGGAAGACTAGTATTGCAATTTGCAATACAGTGAAATAGAAAACAATATAAAAAAATTTCATTGGTAAGGGGGTAAAGGGGACGTCCCTTGCTAGGCGTAAAGGGGATGTCCCTTGTTAGCAGTAGCCCCTTGTTGCGTCAATGAATGTGTGATGGACTTGTGTGGATGTTGGCATAACCGAAAGTTTGCCCATCTAAAGATCCATTGATTTTTGCAATTACATTTCTGGCGGTAAATGGTGTCAATTAGGGCATAAATTAAGTTATATTGAGCTACAAGAATAGCCTAGGCTGAAATAAAGTTGGTAAACTTTATGAAATGTATTTGGGATCTCGTATTTGGCTTTCATTGTCTGAGGAGTTGCCACTTAAAATCAATACTGCCCTAATTTTTTTAGCGAGGCGCTCACTTCAGTTGCTGCAGCTTCATCCTTGTTCCCACAAGTGTAGCTTTCATAGACCATTCATTGGAAATGTAAAGCTATTTGCTGGAGTACTTTACAATATAAAATAATTCTACTTAATAAGTTTCTTGAATGTATACAACTATATTTCAGTGCAGAAGTATAATTTGTGGCTTTATTGAAATGGAAAATGGACTAGAGTTAGGAGAGTTTTATACGCTACTGATGTTATGATTGAAGGATTATGGGCGTGTGTTCTAGCAGTTATTCTATAGGAATTCACTTATGGAGATTGGAGTCCAATGGGATTGGATTGGCCTGTGAAGGAGGATTGCAGATTGCAGCTGCAGAGTTGCTGACGGTGATAACTGATAAGTAGTGTTTTATATATCTGCAGTGAGCAATGTGATAAGAGGCGAATGCGGAATTAGTCAATTAATTGTTAGAGAAGCATCTTGACAACTTAGGAAAGTGACCGACTGTTCGTGGGCTATTTCTCATTGAATGGAGTTTTTTTTTTCTTCTTTTTTGCAAAATAGAGGAATCAGCTTCCCTAGGTGCAGTTGATCGATGCATAATCTATAATTAAAGATCTTATGATTTTATTCTAATTATCAAATATGAAAATCACTTACACATGCACTTGAACTTGCACTTGATCGGTTGTACCTTACTATAAGCATTATTAGGCATAGTCCATCAATGCTCCATGTAAAGTACATCTCTCAAAACTTACTGCCTTACTGGTTCATGTACTATGATAACCTAATGACTTTTGTAGGATGGAGCTTAAACTGAATGTTCTGTGTAATTTTCTGCCTGACTTGCAGGAGCACGTGAATTTGTAAGAGTAACTCGGAAATCGGAACATGGCGATCTTATAAACTCTGCTCTTGGAGGGTTTTGTAGTGGTGCTATTCTTGGCCGCCTTCAAGGTCAGTCCTTTGGTTTAAATTAGATAGAGTAAAGACGGGATGCCATGATTAGAATGCTGTTTCATGTTTGATTATGCTGTGTCGTAAGTGGTCAGAAGTACCACGAAAAAAGTACCCCCAAGACAAATGTTCGAAAATCTGTTGAAATTGTATGGTGTCAGGAAGAAGGGAGTGGCGTTGGAATAGTAAACATCTAGGATGTTAGGCATCTACTCCCATTCATCGTAAACACCATTTGCTTTTACCCCCAATATTTGGACAAGTGGGCCAAACATATGTGGTTTACTAAAATACTCTTTCTTAACTCACCTACAAATCATCTTATTCACTCACCCACCAACACCATGATAATGCTGCCACCCAAACCACCCTCTCCCCCAACGCCAGCGGTGGCAAAAATTGCTCACCAATAAACGCCACTCCCTTCTTCCTGACCACCACCGTAACCCCATTCTCGTACTTTTTCGACGAGTCACTCACCTCCAAACACCATCCTCAACCACGTCGCCGAACCCCAGTTACTCGCCCTTCAATCTCCAACACACCACCACGACAAATCTGGAGTGTTAACATTGTGACAGGTGCTGCTGATGTTGAGTGGTTGCAGAGTTGGAGTCCTTGGGTCAGAAAGGAGTGCATGGTGTTGGTGGTGGAGGGTTGGTTGGCGGCATATTTGGAGGTAGTTGAGGTGTTGTGGGTGGTTACCATCACATGTGAGTGGTTGTGGTTTGGTCGTGTGGTGATGGTTGGCGGCGGTACCTTGGTAGTGGTTCAGTCGTGTGGTGGCCAGTTTCTTTACGGTAATTGGTGTTCTGGGGTTGGGACTTGGGATCAGGGAAAAAAAAGAGTAAATGGTTAAATGACTAAGGATTGAGGATGGTGGTATAAGAATATACGAGGATATATAAGTCATTTGATAGGTTAAAATTTGCCATTTAAGGAAATGTTATGAATCGAGTGAATTAGCTGAAAAAGGAAAGTGGTATGATTCCAGTGAATGGGAGGGAGAAATAAGCTTTGGTGTTTCCATTTGCTAGCTAGTAGTATTTTTTTCCTTGCTATCCAGTAATAGTTGGAAAGCAAGACATAGTATCATATAGTGACTCTTTCTTGTAAAACTATTGCGGAATTATAGCCACTATGGGATTCTTACTCTTTAGAGTCTTTTGTTTGGTTAGGGTAATCCCAATTCACAGCTCCAGTTTAATGAAATCCTATTAGGAGAGCCTGAGAGGTTATGTGGGAGTTGAAGACTAGAGGGAGGATTGAAATTACAGAAGTGTTGTTGATTTATAAAAATGTAATAGCAACTGTGAATTCATTTACTTGAGTAGATGAAAATTGTAATCAATTACACTCTTTCACATACCAACCTCTCTATTTGTCCCTTTTTTTTTTTGCATGTATGGGAATATTGAGTTACCCTTACATGGTCAATTCGATTACTGGTATTAATTCGGATGCTGTTTTCCTCTGGAGATGGTATTCATGAGCTCATGTGTTCCAGGGTGCGGCGTGAAAGCATTTATTCATGGTACCCTCACCCTGACGCATCATGAATGCCTAATTCAATAAGTATACCTCGTTCAATATGCTATAAGCTATATGCTCAGAATAGAGTCTGATATGTTGATTTTAAATAAACACCATGATAGAATACACTCATGGGTCGTTTGGCTGAGTGGTTATAGACTTACAGGAATGGGAAAGGGAATGAAAGTTTCCCATTCGCTTACATGATGTTTGTTGATTCCCATTTTCTATGCTAGCATTACACCTTATTCTCATCGATTGATTCCCAAAACACTAGGGGATGGGGAAGGGGGTTTCGGAAATGGAGAAGGGTTTTTCTATTGTTGGGGGTGGTGGTTCTAGGGTGGGGGTAGGGGGGTGGGGGAGGGTTTTTCTATTGTTGGGGGTGGTGGTTCCAGATTGGGGGTAGGGGGTAAAATGGAACTGGGGTGGGCGGGTTCGACTGAGTCGCCGACGACCGTGAGGGGCATCGCTGGCGATAGGGTGTGTCCTGGGGTGGTGGATGGTATAGTTTCTTATTCCCTTTGAAGTTCAATCCAAACAGTAAGGGGAATTGTGGGTTTTCTTTTTCCTTTCCCTTGCTCCCTTTCTTGACTCATTTTCTTACCGTTGTGCGACCAAACGCCCCTTAAACACTTTTGCAATTCGGGGTAGGACTGATAGCCACGTTTGATACACGGTATGCTAGTCTGATATACTGAATTTAACCAATCTCCATGATAGAATACTCTCGAAGGGATACACGATTTGCTCGGGGGTTGAGTGAATTTGGTGAGTTAAACCAAATTCTCAGTCTTAAGCATTATTTGCCTAACTGGCTATGTTTTTCCGGTTGTTTTGTTAATAGGTGGTCAGAGCGGGGCAGTACGCTACTCTATCGTATTTGCTCTTGTGGGAACCGGAGTTGACTATGCTACCCTAAAATTACAGCCTCTTGCAAAGAGCTACTATGATTCACTTTTTGAAAGCGACTTGAAATTACCGGAGTGGTCTCCCATCCAGATACTTGACGAGGAAGCACTCGCTGCCAAACAAGCTCGTGAGGAACAACTACGTGCACAAAGAGCCATAACTATCAGCAACAAAGAATCTTGATTTCAGTTTCTTTTCTTACAAATATACTCAAGTCCAAATTGTCCCGACACACACACAGAAGTAGGGAAGCTCCACCGTTCAGATTGGCCAGTTTTGAAATTCCTAGCCTATGTGGCATAGCCGGAAGGGGGTGGTATGCCTCTTGTGTTTGCTCAAGTCCTGACTTATTAGTACGTAGCTTCTCGTTGATAAACGGGTGATTTTGACTTGACTTTTAAGAATGGCATTGTGCTGATAGTTAGTTGCACCGAGTGTATGATTCTTTAATCAAGAATCTGTTTGAGAAGTCGAGATCTTTTTTTTTTTTTTTTGCAACTTTTGTGTTTTGAGTTACGGCTTATATTTACATAAATTCTTAAACGAGACTCGGTTTTTTTTTTGGACAACCGTGAACATTCATAAAATAAAACAAGTCACTTAAAACAAGACATTCTTACTTAGCTTTGTTATGAGATTTCCTCTGTCCACTAATTATTTTGAGTTATGGCATTTATAAATGATTAAGAGTATTATATTTTGACAAGGATCCTGGTGTAGTCAAAGCTCAATTCTAGTGTGGCCATTGTATGCTCGGTGAAGTCTTGAAAAGTTGAGACTTGAGACTCTTCCCCAGCCAAGTTAAACAAATCTCAAGTGAGGCCAATGTATGCATGCTTTTAGTTGAAGCTCATTTTGTTTCTGCCAAAACTACCTTTAACGCCTTTACTATTTAACTAATTTACACTTACTTTATTTTCCACTCACAAAATAAAGCAAGTGGGACACAGGGAGTAATTATAAGTATCACAATCTCTTCTGGATTCTTTGGTTTGAAAAGAGTTGAGAAATGAAATCAATAAAGGGTTACAAAGAGAAATTCCCTTTGATGATGGTAGTTGTTTGGTTTGAAACACTAAAAAAAAGGAAAATGAGATGGCGACATTGGGTGTTACCCAAATTGAGTGACACCCGGGGTATTATTGTAATTTACCTATGTATTTTCTTTTCCCTCCATCAAAATTCAAATTTCAAACTAGTTAGTGCAAAAGGGTAGTTTAGGAACTTAACTTTAATTAATTAATTAATTAATTTACACATAATGATAATAACAAATTTAGAAGAAAAAAAATTGTGCGATTTGTGAGATTGATGGAAGTGTTCACCAGATCTTCACCTTGAATGGCCATTGTCCTGTGACATTTGTTCATCTTTCATCAATTAATAATAAATGATTTAAAGATTATAGCATATAAATCACGTCATTGTGATTTGTGGTATGCCGACTTGCCTTATCTCTAGTATTTTCTTTAATTGTGCGAATTAAAACGCAACAAATTTAATAAACAAATTAATTATATTTTATCTTTCCTTCGTACAATTGGACGTAACTTAACAACTATGAATCCGATGAAAAATATTTCCATAAGGTATTTGTCGTCTTAGGTTTGACAATAGAATTCTCACTTTTTTTTGTTAATTGATAAACGAATGATATGAGAAAGATGAAGAGGAGTTTGTTATGATATGTATTGTTGTAAAATATTAGATATAGTTTAGTTTAGTTTTAATTAGTATCTCTTAGATTTTATTTTATTAATATAATAGATTCTGAATTACGGTTTTATCCCTACGATATTGGCGTAAAAACGAAAATGACTTTTTAATTTTTGATTTTTTAATTCTTTTTATTAGGGTGTTACCCAAATTCGGTAACACCCGGTGTCGCCCTAGCACCTCCCAAAAAAAAATTAATTGAACAATCATCTCTCTTCATACCGGCGATTTTTAGTATGTACCAATAAGATGGGGTTTTGTACCCTGTTTACAGCTAAATGTAACCACGTTTGGAAAATAAGTTAACATTAGCTATAACAATACCTGAACTATATTGGTTACATTTGACAAAAAAAATGCGGAATTACTTTTTCACATACGAATTTTACTTTTTCACATACACTTTTTCATTAACTTTCCACATCATACCCTCTTTTTCTTTTCTAAAAACCTAAGCAAATTGACTCTTAGTATGTTATTTTTCCCTAAAATTGAATCTCTTTGCTATAAAAACTTGAACAACGGATCACATTTCTCCAGTTAGTAAAGTAATTTAGTTGTGTATCAATTAATAATATGTTTGTAGAAATTATTAGGGTTTATTAATTAGTGAAATAAACATGTTTGATTGCTTATCAATTATCATGGATCGATTCATTTGATTTCCGTAGTTCTTAACGTAATCCGTCGAGCAGACTAATTGAGATGCCCGATTTAATAAATATTGGATAGTGGAGAATATGACTAACGTGATCCAAATGATTCAAATGAAATCCAAATAGAAGGAGCAATGGCGCATGGACTTATCTTCAACTCTCCAACAGTCATCCGTGCACGGAGAAATGAAACTCCTTGCTGGAGCATGGCTGACCGAAGCACGGGTCGACCGGAGTAAGGTCGGACGGAGTGGGTTATCGGAGGGAGGTGAATGAAAGGGAAATTAAAGAAATTAATTAATTCGGGGACAAAAAAATAATAAGGGTAAAATTGTAAAAAAACGTATGTGAAAGAGTAAAATTCGTATGTGAAAAAGTACGTCCCTATACAAAACCTCATCTTACGATTCAGATAAAAAAAGTTGGTCTGAAACAAGAATTAGTGCATCACTAAAAACCCATAGCCATATTGATATAAGTTTTCTTCTCAATCAAAGGGGGTGCACAATGTTGAGAATAGAATCGAACCCTCAACCTCCTCGTAGTTGGAGTGAGAGAGCTCTTACTATTTGAGCTAAGTCTTATTCTTACCGTCTAATAATAACAATACACAAATTCTTATTTAAGACGACACAATTCGTCTTAAGTTTTGAGACGGGTCCAATATATTATACATATCAAATCACATGTCAAGTTAATATTTTTATCCATATTAACCCATATAATAATATTTAATCCATTTAAATTTTAAGACGGATAGTCATCTTAACTCTTAAGCAACACTTACTGATTACTTGTCATGGGAAAAAGAGCGAGTGGGCTGATAGCTAGTCATTGGGAAAAGGACGGGGCAGCCCGGCCCAACTTGGCCATCGAGCTAAATTTGACCCGACCATGGCCAGGCCCGATCCAGGCCCCGCCCCCCTCCCCATCCCCCGGGCCCGGGTTCAATTTTGTCAGCCCGCCCGCCTTTTCAGGGGAAAAAAAAAACATCACGGTCCCGAGCCCGGGTCACTCCCCTATCGGCCCAACCAAGCTCTTCCTCCCACACAGGTCTGACCAGGTGAGCCCGGTCCAGCCCGGCCCGACTACATGACTACTAGTGATAACAATAATCACAAGCAAAGATTTCACATTGTCACCCCTCACTTTTAAATGGGTTGATGGAGATTATCCATTGCCGGCTCATCCTAGCCTTCTCGATGGTTATCCTTCACTTGCTGATCTGAAGATTAAAAATTTAATTAACTCTTCTTTCGGTTGGAGACAAGATAATATACGCTTTTTTCAGCCCTTCATCGGCCTCTAAAGTCCTTGCTATTCCTCTGAGCCGATTGACTAAGAAAGATGTTGCTTACTAGAGCTTGACTTCTCATGGTGATTTTACAGTTAGAAGTGGATATTTTAAATCTCTAAACTCATCTTGGAATAAGTCTGCTTCTCTTAAAGATAAATCCAGAATCTCTTCGGATATCCGCCTGTTCGTTAGAAAATATTTATGGAGACTACCAGGTCCCAAATCTTGGACTATTCTGATTTGGAAGATTATTTCTAACTCTTTAGCGGTAGGGAGTGAATTTGAGAGAAGAGATATTGGTTTTCATAATTGCTGTCTTTTTTGGTGACGACCAATTCATTGAAACAGCGGCCCACATTTTTAGAGATTGTCATTTTGCCAAAAGAATGTGGGCAGGTAGTAAACTGGGTATTCGATCGGATTTGGATGGTGGAATTGATTTTCGAGAATGGATTATTAACTGGATCCGCTTCCTGTCAAAATGTGAAGAGAAGGAATTCAAAGTTTTATCTTTTCTTTCGACTCTCTGGTCTATTTGGGTCACCCGGAATAATGCATTATTTAGGAATTCCTGGGAATGAGATAATGCTATCTTCTTCTACGAATCTTTACTTGCTTCTGCTCTGGAAAGTTCGGCTCAAAAAGGGCGTTTGAATAGGGAAGAGCGCCTCTATCTACAAAACAATGAATTGGAGGAGTTCAAGATAAAAAGTTGGACTATTTTTAATCTTATTGGGATGGTTTCTGACTGTCATCTGGATAGGCCCTTTGTAGACGCGGCTTGGAAACCTTCCTTTGATGTTGGATTTGGCAGGGTCCTTAAAAGGTTTGATGGAGATCTTGTCTCTAGCTTTAAGAGTCATGTGTTCTCTCAATCCTCGGAACAAGCAGAAATTCAGGCTATTAAAGAGGGAATGAAATGAGCTATTTCTAATGGGTTTCTCCATGTGATTATTTTATCTGACTGCTTAAGGGCTATCTCTCAAATTTTAAAGCTCTCGAGACCAGATTTCAGGAACAAGATCATTATCGAAGAAATTTGTTCTATTAGTATGTATTTTCATTGTCTTTGCATTTGCTTCGTTCCGAGATCTTGTAATAAAATGGTTCATGCGCTAGCAGCTAGAACCATTAAGTTGTAAAACGTTATCATTTACCTTTTTAAAAAAAAAAAAAAAAAAGTCTGTGGCATAGAAACAAAATTGGGAGAGATAGTGAGACAACTATAAAAGCAGTCGTGTATAAGAAACTAGTACAAGTATAGTTCTTACTTCTTAAACAGCTGTGACGGAAATATGATAATCCCAGTTCGATGTTTCACCTGCGGCAAGGTATTCTATCATACTTTAGGGTTTTTTCCTAAACCCTAATTTCTTCCCTCTTTTTTATTTCATTTGTTATTTGTATATATAATCAGCTTTAATTTGACATACCATTTGCTCATTAGGTAATTGGAAATAAGTGGGACACCTATCTCGACCTTCTCCAAGCCGATTATTCTGAAGGGTCTGTTTTTTTTTTGTTTTAATTTTAATTTATTTAAATATTATTATTTCCTGCAATGCAATTTTTTTTACTACCTCTTTTCTGGTTTTGTGTCGTAATAATGTACTTCCGTAACGTATATTATACTCGTCTGTTCCATTTGATTGTATACGTTTTTATCAACCTATAAAATGGAGTAAGTTTCTACTTCTTGTCTTTGAAATATGTATGTAGACAATGCTATTTGCATACCCTAATGATTGAATTAGGGATTTAATGCCGGTTGGCGATAGGCGTGGTTTTTCGGGTATTTTACGATTTATTTGTTCTGAATTAGGATGGAATGAAGCAAAATGACTATCTAAATTGGTTACGGTATTGTAGTAATCTATTTTAGTGTTCAGTATAGACAATTTTATCAAGTTATGTTGATATTTCAACTCTTGTGCGCGTTGTAAGTAAATGATCATATCCCCTACCTTAGCTAGACTACTACGGAGTATTGTTTAATGAAGTGCTAAGCTAGCATAAGCGGTAGTGATGAAAGATTGGATGTATGGAAAGGCTTCTACGACATTGTTTGTGACAATCAATGATAAGCTGAAACTTACTACCTTTAGGACATACAATTTGTTTTACATCGTACCTGCATGAGTAATTGTGCGTTGAGCTTTACGGATTCATTTTGTACAAATTTGTCACCTTGCTATCAAGCTGATGTGTAGGTTGTAGATCTAATTTGTTATTTCTTTCATGTTTAACTTGTTCATGGCTACTTGGTTCTTTGTAAAGGTTATTATCTAAGTTGTTGTTTTTAGAACAGACATTTGGGTGGTCCGGCTTGATTTTCAATCTGGTGTATACATTTTATTGTAAAGTTAAATATCAGGTCCATATTATTTGGATCATTATTAAGCTAAATCATTGACAGTCGGCTAAAAGTAATTATGAGGTCACACGTCACTTTGGGACGGATATGAATTCGGTTCTGGTGAGGAAGTTCTGGGTTGGGCTACAACGGTTTTGGTTCACCATAATTTAGGTTTGTATTCGGTCTTGTTTTAGGCAGTTCAAGTCTTCTTTCTGGGGTTGGTTCTGAATTTTCCTGTTCCACAAGTCCTTGATTTTTCCGACCCTCATTAGTATAACTTAAATCTGATCAAGTTCAAATCTGGCAGAAAGCTACAACCAGTTATTGTTGTGTTTACCTAGGATTCTAGGAATATTGCAATTAATTTCCCATTGATGAATGACAATGAAAGAACAAAAGAACAGTAGGTGTTCAGTTCTCGCTCAATTTCAGATTTTTTTTTCAATTAACAACTCTACCAGTTAAACACTATGAACAGTGTGGATATTCTGAGTTATACTCCCTCTATTTGGGTCGATAACAGTTATTGTTAAAAAATTTCCTCACAAAAATCAACAAACGAGACTTATTGATCGAAGAGAGTTGAGTAGAATGAGCTGGCCGCTGGGTGCTTCTATAGGTCTTCCTGAGTCAGTGCCTTCAGTGTTTTCTTTCTGCTTTTATGTTTTGTTCTTTAAGAGAGAAGTGGCCTACAATTAGTTTAAATGCTATAATGCTCGTCTAGCGGTGTTTATTTATCGCGTTAAATTTATCCTCTATTAGTTTTTTTTCTGTTGCTTTCACGATTGTTGTCTTCTACTTTTTGTTGTAAAATCTTTGTCTTACTCTTTATTTCATCTTGTTAGTTCAAGGTAGCAGAATTAGAAGGTGCTCTCATCTAACTTATGACTCTTTTATACAGAGATGCTCTTGATGCGTTGGGACTGGTCCGTTACTGTTGCAGGAGAATGCTCATGACCCACGTGGATTTGATTGAGAAGCTATTGAACTACAACAGTAATTTCCATTCCTAACTTTCCATCTTTTTTCTTCCACATATGGTTTTACACATGTGCTGCACCTGCAACTATACATTGACCTCCAGGCATTCTTGTGTAGTTTAGCGAAAAAAATTATAACCTCAGCTCGTATGGTTGATCCCCTCCACATTTTTTTCAAGTTCGCCACTTCTAACCTCTTATTGTATTTTGGCAGCCCTTGACAAGTCTGATACGAGTTGATTTAGCTTTGTGGAGATGGTGGTAGAAGAATGGTCACTTCTGTTGCCAAATTTCATGTCTATTTAGTTCAAATAGGACTTCTTAGTGTTTTCCTTAAGTGAGAAAAAAAAAAGAAAAAAAAAGAAAAGAAAGAACTATGGGGCTGTATGATGTGGAAGAAGACTATGGAGATGTAAACGCTTCGTGAATGTAGTGTGCTATTATGCTGGACTATTATCAGTCTCTTATTATCTTTCGAGCTATTCTTGTCGTTCCCATGTCCGTGTGACTTGCATCCCACAATCCCCGGTGAGCAGGGTTGAATGGTCCTTTGTCGGTCCTGACCTGTGACTCCTATGTGATTGAGCAAGAATTGCAAGTTTCATTGTTAAGAGGCTACATGTCTATACTACAGTGGCTGGTTCATGATCAAATTCCACGTGAAGGGTTAACCTTTGTAAGTTGTGTACTTGTACGTCACCTCGTTGAGGTTATACGATCTTTAATACCTGCCTGGTACTGTGGTACAAAGTAAATGCGAATCTCTTACTTTTCTTGGAGGATTAGATCCAATTGCTTGGGATTTGTGGATGACGAATTCAAAGTAAAACTATTCTTCAAGTATATAAGAATATTGCCAGCGACACAGCCCGTCCCTGTTGATAGCTTGGTCATCAACCAGGATAATCTAATTCTAAGTCATTGCTATGTCATACATAGATTCATAGCTCTCAAAGACCATAGCTATGTATTTAAATTAGGGTGTTTCTCATTCATGGACAAGAATTACTCATTCATGGACAATAATGACCATTATACCCTTCACATTTCAAAATCTAAAAAAAAAAAAAAGAAAAGAATAAACTGAAAAAAGAAAAAAGAAAATAAAAAAATGAAAAGAGTAACACAGTCTTCCCCTCCTTCCTGTGTACTCCTTCGTCCTTCCCCTTCCCCTGCACCGCCTGACCCTTCCTCTCCCCCTTCCTTTGCACCGCATGGCTCTGCTCCGTCTGACCGACGCCACTTTGGCCGCTGACACCTGGCTCTGTGCCGACGACACCGTGACCGCCTGGCTCTACACCGTCTGACCGACGCCACCCTAAACGACGCAACCATGGCCGCCACCACTGCACCTCACGCCCTACCCTTCCCCTTTAAATGCTAATTTCGACAAACCCTAATCTCATTAGTCTAATTAATATAATCTGACATCAATAACAAAGTAAAAAAGATTACAAGTATTACAAGTATTACTTGATTGACATAGGAATTATGGTCCATAATTGATTGATCGATATGAGAATTAGGGTTCATTATTGATTAATTTTCAGATTTAATTAACTTGAGAGGAAGGAATTAGAGAGTGTTTTTTGTTTTTTTGTTTTTGGGGAAGGGTAAGGTATGGAAAATAAATGGTAAAATGTCCATGAATGAGTAATTTGCGTCCATGAATGAGCAATTACGTTAAATTAAGGCTTGAGTTGGGCTCTATCTTGTGTATAGACCCTCAATTAAAAGTTGGGTTGATAAGATTGTCGAAAATGGATAATGTTCCCTTGTTCCAATCATCTGTTTACCTCGAGTATTAAATAGGAGATGAAGATACATACATACATACTAAGATTATTATTTTTGAATAAATGGAATACTAAACCGTATATTGGTCATGCTAAAAATAATAAACAATAAACAATATACTCTGTATAAGGTTATAAGTTACTTTGTACTCTGACTACTCCCTTTATATTTTTCTTTTCTTCCTATTTGGTTTTTTGGTCCAGATTTTGATAAATTTGACCTTTCAAAAAATTTTTTACAATAAATTGTCATATGTTAACATATATACCCCATCTTACCCTGAAAAACAGGCTCACCTTGTGTCCTTAAACTGATAAGCATCTTTCAGCTAACCTAGATTTTTCCGTCTCTCGGGACCAACAAGGGGTAGTACATGAATATTTACCGGTTGTCCATCGACTACGCCTTTCGACCTGATATTAGGCCCTGAGTCACCCAATGTGGACGAACCTTACGAAGGAACCCTTAGGTTTTCGGGGCATTGGATTCTCACCAATGTTCCCGTTACTCAAGCTGACATTCTCGCTTTCGCTTCGTCCATCACCAGTTGTCAAGCTCACGACGGTACTTCCCTCTAGGCGAAACGCTCCACAACCGATGTTTTTTACATCCCACATGTAACACCCGGAAATGTACCCTATTTTTCTAGTAGAAATATTTTACGAAAGCTTTTCAGTAAATTTAAGTTTTAAATTAGAATTTTAAGTTCCGAGTCGAATTTAGAATTTCCGAGTTCGTATTTGGAATTTCTGCGAGATTCCATGAAAATTCCGTCTTAAGTCGAGTTTGACTTTTCTTGACATTTGAGTCGGGTTTGACTTTCTTGACTTTGAAACCATCTTTGACTTTTTCCTACACAACTCACACTACTCCCTCCCTTAACCTAATTTTTCATTCATCACAAAATCAAACACAAAACCCTTTCTTCTACCTTAAGAAACTTTCCCTCTTTGAAGATCGATCTTAGAATTGTCGTAACTTCTTCGTTCTTTGATAGAATTTACGTAAGTTCGTCTTATTATTCTTCCCTAACCTTCCTCTATCCGTATTGATATTAAAATTATCGTCTTTCTCGCTTTTCAAGCTTTCCGTCTTTCTCAAGATGAGCTTTATTCATCTTTACGATCTATTTGTAGGTGGCGACCTCCAAGATCCCGACAAAGACTATTTCCTTATAGAAGAGGAGCTTGACGACTAGTAGAGACGCTTAAAGGTAACGGTGAAGGGTTACTCGGTATCACTTACGTGTTTTACATGTTATATGCTAGAAAATCGTATTAGAATACGATTAGGAGATTAGGATTCATGCTATTGATTAGTA
>JAIUZE010035000.1:0-12431 GCA_022085475.1 Heliosperma pusillum | reverse complement strand
TGATTACAATACAAAGTATACCCTGTGAACCTACAGAGATTTATTTATGTTATTGCACTAACTGTGGAGGACACTAGCTCACACAATCTCCCACTTGTCCGTACAAGTGTATGTGCGATAACCGATTCTCATATCCATAATAAATTTCTCCCACTAAATGTAAACCAATTTGCAAAGTCCGTATTCACAAAGGTCGTAGTTTACAAGTGATCAGTATCAAGAGTGGTTTCCCCGACTAGAGAGTAACTTAACTGATA
Source organism: Heliosperma pusillum (assembly GCA_022085475.1). Classification (NCBI taxonomy): domain Eukaryota; kingdom Viridiplantae; phylum Streptophyta; class Magnoliopsida; order Caryophyllales; family Caryophyllaceae; genus Heliosperma; species Heliosperma pusillum. Next base: position 12,174 of record JAIUZE010035000.1, on the reverse strand, counting down.
AACGAATCTTCATTCGAGCATGGCCATCCATTTCAGTTACAGCTCCTCGAGTGGCCCTGAGAAATATCATATCCTGATAAAGGTGGGATATTTTCTTCAACTCGAAACTTGCAGATACAAGCGCAGTATGAAATGACCCAGTGAAAATATACTTAGCCTCCTGTTACGGTCGACCATGAGAAAGAAACCAAAGTCACCCAAAAACTGCTTTTTTCTCAAGAGACAGTTGATAGTCAAAAGAATCGACTCTAGGAAAACTATGGATGTCCTATCCACGACCTGGCACCTAATGTTCTGAAACATTTAGGACTCCATAACGTCGTCACAAAATGTCCTGCGCAGTATCATTATAACCCGCATCTGTGATCGATCAGTCAACAGTTTGACTTATGGCTCGTTGAACCACATCAATCGCGTCAACAAAAATAATTGCCAGAGTTATTAGCCCAGTGTAGCAATTACGGACCAAACAAAAATCTAATGATTCAGTTCCCTTGGGTGTCAATGTTGTCAGTACAAACCCAATGAAAAACAAAATATTAAAACAAAACGATGATTTCATAGATAGTTTTATGAAAAAGGTATAGGTGTCTAATCCATACAAAACAACTAATACAACTCAGGAATACGCTTAATTCCTATGGAAATAACGTGCCCTTCATGCTTATCATATCTTAACGGTTTAGTGAGAGGATCTGCAACGTTATCATCCGTAGCAATCTTGTCTATCACTATCTCCTTTTGCTCCACGTAATCTCGGATCATGTGAGCCTTCCGTTGTACATGCCTAGACTTGTTGCTGGATTTAGGCTCCTTAGCCTGGAAGATGGCACCACTATTATCCTAATAGATGGTGATCAGGTCATCCAAACTAGGAACTACGGTTAGTCCCTGTAAGAACTGACGTATCCATATAGCTTCCTTCGCAGCCTCTGAAGCGGCATAGTACTCGGACTCAGTCGTAGAATCTGCTATAACATTTTGTTTGGAGCTTTTCCAGCTGACCGCAACGCCATTAAGAGTAAACACAAATTTAGACTGAGATTTCGAGTCATCTCGATCCGTTTGGAAGCTAGCATCTGCGTAACCGGTTGCGCATAGCTCAGTGTCACCTCCATAAGTCAATACCCAATCCTTAGTCCTCCGTAGGTACTTGAGGATATTCTTAACAGCTATCCAGTGTGTTTCACCTGGATTGCTTTGGTAACGACTCGTCATACTCAATGTATATGCCACGTCTGGACGTGTGCATATCATGGCATACATGATCGATCCTATAGCTGATGCATAAGAAATCCGACTCATGCGCTCGACCTCTTCCGATGTCTTTGGTGCCTGAGCTTTACTGAAATGCATCCCAGAGACCATTGGAAGGTTCCCCTTCTTGGAGTTGGTCATGCTGAACCTCTCAAGAATCTTATCTATATAAGACTCCTGACTGAGGGATAACATCCGTCGTGATCTATCTCTGTAGATACGAATCCCCAAAATTATTTGTGCTTCACCCAGATCTTTCATCTGGAAATGGTTCTTTAACCAAACTTTTACCGAAGTTAAGAGAGGTATGTCATTCCCAATCAAGAGTATGTCATCAACATACAATATTAGGAAGACAATCTTGCTCCACGACTTGATATATAAGCATGTTCCTCGAACGAATCGAGGTGAATCCATTCTCTTTTATCACCTGGTCGAAACGATGATTCCAACTCCGAGAAGCTTGCTTAAGTCCATAAATGGAACGCTTAAGCTTGCATACCTTCTTAGGATTTTTAGGATTAATGAAACCTTCGGGTTGTACCATGTACAACTCCTCCTCCAAATAACCGTTTAAGAAGGCGGTTTTCACATCCATTTGCCAAATTTCATAATCATGAAAAGCGGCAATCGCTAAGATTATCCGAATGGAACGCAGCATAACTACGGGTGCAAAAATTTCATCATAGTGCAATCCTTGCACTTGAGTGAAACCCTTTGCCACTAGTCGTGTGACGGGTTTAAAACACGGTGTCGTTAATTCCGTAAATTAGCTAAGTCAAATAACAATTTATAAAACCGAATCTAGACTCAAACCAACCTAAATAAAAAGGGTAGTAAGGGTAAGAAAAGGATCGAACCCAAGGGAAATCGGTATTAGCTAAAATAATCTAATCTAGACTCTTGCAAAATAACAATTAACAAGACTAATGGATCTAATCACAAATTAAAGCACTAATTACTAATTAAGACACTAATTAAAACAAAGACTTAAATTAATTACAAACTATGATATTCACAATGGAAAACATGTAGGAAAACATAAATGGGGGAATTTGGGTAAAAAGATGAGTTAACATGAAATAAGAAAATCTAGCTTAGGCACTAGCACAAACACCTTCAATGCAAGTAATCAAATATGTGAGAAAATACTTAGTGTAATTATCCCAAGTAACACAACAACTAGCAAAGATGACTCCTTTCTTCCTCTCTTCTCATTTATCTAATACCATCTCCTAAGAAATAGCCAACATGAATTAAACCACCCAAAATTGACCCTTTACAACTAAACTCAAACTTATTAAAACATAAGCATAAACAAAGGAGTAAGCTTTAAGCATTCAACCAAAGGATTAAGCTAGAATTATGCAATTCAACATTAAACCATGTAAAAATCACACAACATGCAATTTATTTCTCAAAAGACTCAAACTTTTAAACCAAAGATGAAACCTTTCAAGTCTACTTCATACATTCAAGCATAGGGTGACAATTCCTACCAAGAACAAGCATTTATCAAGTAAACAAAATGCCAAGCTAGTCAAACCAAACATTCATTCACTCAACATAAAAGAATAACATAAACAAATTGCATTAAATAAAGAAGAAGAGGATTATAGAGTCATACAATTGCTAAAGGTGTGAACTTGTTCAAATTACACCAAGTAATGAAAAGATTAGCTACCCATAGTCTTCATATTACAACCAATTTCTAAATAAAACCCAATTACAAGAGCCAAAGTTGAAGAACAAAGTAGAGAAAATTCTAAGGAAAATATGATGTTTCAATGTTGTATGCTTGGCTCCCTCTCTCTCTTCAGTTTTCTTCTTATATACCCTTGGTCCGCAAACCTAGGGGCCTTCAAAAGGTGGGCTTCCAAAAGACAAGACGAGAAAATGAAGAAATCCCGTGCTGAGAAACGACGCAGGCTGCGTCTCACGACGCAGCCTGCGTCGAGCACTGCCCAATTTTTCCCTTGCTTTCCTTCTTGACTTTCGTTGACCCATGGACTTTTGGCTCCGCCTTGACTTCCATTGACCCATTGGGCTTGGTCTTCATACCTTGGTGATTCATTGCTAGCCCACTCCAATTTCCGGGTTTTTGGGTCTCGGGTTTTCGGGTTTGACTTTCATTGACTTTCAGGATTTGACTCTCAAAATTGACTTAAAATACTAAATACTAACATTATTACAAAAACTAAAATTAACATAAAACAAAGCTAATGACCCGTAAAAAGTAGAACGAAAGACTCTAAAAATTACTACTAGACACGAAAATATTTGACGTTGTCAAACACCCCCACACTTGGACTTTTACTCGTCCCGAGTAAAACTCGAGATTAGCACAAATGACATGAGCCCAACAAAGTGTGTGTGGACGCATTGACCTCTCTTCCCTCACTACACCCTTCTTATACTCCCTCTTAAACAATCCACCCATGACAAAAACAAAATGAAAAGACTCAATTCTTGTGACACTCTTCTCTCACTCCCCCTCCTTATATCATCCCTCAAGACTAAGACATGACATGCCACCTACTCCGACTCAAATCAAGTCCTCCCTCCTTATAGCTCCCAATAAAGTAGTATGACCATCTTTGCCTTATCCCAAGGCATAGCGAGATGGTCTTTCTCAACAACCTCCATACAAAAACCACTCCTTATATCACCCCTTTATTACTCCACTAATGCAAATCATGGTTACTTGGTTGGCCCCAAACTTCACAATTTGCACAACCAAGCAACCACCAAAATAAATCCACCAATTTGAAACAAAGTTTTGTGACTCAAAAATGAAAATAAATGGAGTCCTAAGCTAGCCTCCTTCCAATTTCCTCCTTATCACTCCCTTCTTATTCCTCCAAAATCCTCATCGTAGGAAGAATTATGCTCAAATTTTTTTTTTTCATTTTTTTTTTTTTTCATTTTTCCATTTTTTTTTCTTGAAAATCCCTCATTTTGCCTAAGGTGCCCTTTCGGGTTTTCACCTTAGCTTTTCCTTTCCTCTCATTGGTGGCTCGCAACTCGATTTTTCATTTTGCCCGGAATGCCCTTTCGGGTTTTCATCCCGTCCTCGGCCACCTTCCCAAATCTTGCCTAGGTGCCCACCCTTGTGGGTTTTATCCTAGCCGGGATTTTCAATTTTTTTCTTTTCTTTTTCTCCTTTTTTTTTTCTTTCTTTTCAAAAATAAAGACAATTAAAAATACAATGCATCAAAAACAAACTAACTATGTACAATCTTCTCCCCCACACTTAGAATACACAATGTCCTCATTGTAGGAGAGAAGAAAAATGTTACCTCATCAATTGTCGAAACAAAAAGACCCCGAGGCACCTCCTCGGTTTCTCCTCCTCTCCCTTTCTTCTCTAATTCTTCTTCTTTGCTCCATGCCTTCATCAAGGGTCGCTTGGGTGTAAGGAAAAGGGTAGCCCGGGTTTTGTTGTATGGACATCCCAAAGAGAGAGCTAGCTAAGCTATAGACGTCCTCTTGTGCCACCGCATCCTCATAGGAGTCTTGAAGATAGGTGTGGTGGCGCTCATTTTGAACGTTAAAGTGGCTTGTAGCTTGCTCCCTCCAAGCATTTTGGGTGGCCCACATTTCATTTTTTTCCCGCCGCCTTTGATCTTGTTGTTCTCTCCAAAGGCGGGCTTCTTCTTGCCCGTCTAGCATCCTCCTCCATTCCTCATTTTGAGCCCTCTCGGCTTCCGCTCTCAATCTCTCCCTCTCCTCCACAACATTGTGCCAATCATCCAAAGTCTCAAGCCTACCTCCTTGTAGTTGTTGCCAAGTGTTTGAGGCATCCACCCTCCCACTAATGTGCTTCAAGACGTCATTGGTGCTAGCAAAATAGTTAGCCATTTGTTGTTGCCATGGCTCCACGGGTATGCTAGAACGACCCTCCGCATCAAACATGGGGGTGTCGGTGTCTTGGTGGCTTTGGAATGGTGATTGAAAATGGAATGGTGGTGGTGGTGGTGGTTGTTGTTGTTGTTGTTGTTGTTCAAAATTTGTGGTGTGGGAAGGTCCTTGCTCAATTGCAAGGATCTCGATCTCCTCTCTCAAATGCTCACTTCCCTCACCACCCTCTCTCCTTACCCTCTTTTGCCTCAAAGGCACTTCCTCTACCTCCTCCTCCTCCTCACTACTCTCCCCCAAACTCTCCTCCCTAGGACACAAAAAATGCAAAGATGTGGGTCCCCTAGGCAAGGGGTTGTTTGGAGGTCTCGGCATCTTCATGTAGCTAAGCCCGTCACTCCCCAACCAAAACCCTTTCAAGGGTTGCTCTTTGCTAGTCTTGAACATATGAACTTCCTCTAGCCCAAGGCGGTTGTATCTCGTCAATCCCCGACAAATGTTCACCTCTTGATTATTGCCAATGCCCCCCTCATAATGCCTCACCAAGAAAGAAATCACCCCCTAGATGGATGCTTGCCTTAGCGGATTTTTGCCTATGTTTAATGCAAGCCCTCAAAAACAAATCGGCCCAATCCGGGATCCCTACCCCCTCCGGAAACATAGTCCACAAACAAAGCCGGATGCTCTCCGACACTTTGGTGGGTTCTCCCGCGGAGTTGAAAATGGTGGTAAGGAACCTAGTAATTAGGCGGAGTACGGGGTGGGTGATGGCTGAAAGCTTGGCATCTTTAGATGGGCCGTGGTAATTTGTAATGTTAACCCACATATTGTGCATGTTTCCCCTGGGGCACCTAATGTCTACGGGTTGCTTGGTGATTTTTAGGATTTGACGGATTTCGGAAATGGGGGCATTATGCCAAGTTTGGTTCAAACGGAATCGGTAGGCTTTCTCCTCACCTTCGGGCACATCCAACTCCGACAAGGTTGCTAGAAACTCGTATGCGAAACTCCTATAGGTGTAATCCCAGGAGTCCCGCTCGAGATAAGCCTCTAGCCCTACTTTAGATAGCATGTCCCTTGTGAAGTCGAACATGCCTAAGGCATGGAGGGTGCTTGGGCAAAAGAATTTGGTGGCTACAAGAGGGTGAGTGGTCATCTGATCCCAAATTTTCTTATATTGAGCTTGCAACCTCTCATAGCCCATGAACACCGCTTCGACCTCGGTGTCGGGCTCACTCACCGCGACCCTCTTATTTTTCCCTTTGCCAAACAATTTAGAGATCTTGGGTGCCATTTCTGCAAAATGTAACAAACAACACACTACAACAACAACAAGCAATCACTCGAAAGATTTTTTTCACTCAAGCAATTCAACAAACACTTGGTGTGCACAATTTCTACACCTCAAGAAGCTAGTGTTTGTTGAAATTCTTTTCCTCACTCAGAAAACTTTGCCCAATCCTAACTACACAATCAATCAAGGGAAAGGGGGAACTCAACCTAAGACTAATTCTAGCCTAATTCGAGCAAAAACTTGAAAAAAATAATGAAAAAGTTGAGTATGAAGTTATACCTTTGCTTTTCCACAAGATTCAAGCTCCTTGATGATTAGAATAGGTAGGGAATCCGACAAACAACCTTAAACACCCAGCAAAAGACTCGAAAAAACGAATTTGAGGAAAAAAAATCTAGGTTTTTAAGACGGATTTTCTGAGATTTTGAGTGAATGAGATTGATTTTGGGGTTATTGAAGGTAGAATAATGATTAGGAAGAAGAATTGGGTTGATTTTGATGAAAGTTGTGGAAGATTTGAGTGAGAAAGATGGATTTTTGAGGGATTGGGGTTGGTTTGGGGTGTTGTTCGTGAAAAGGAAAGAAGGAGATGGTGTTTTTGGTTTGATGAAGAACACGGGCAAAGGATAGAAAATAGACTGAAATCTGCATTCGACGCACGCTGCGTCGTGACGACGCAGGCTGCGTCCTGCGCTGCCGGTTGGTTCTACCTTTTTGCACTTAGCAAAATTTTTGCTAAGTGCTCCAAACACCTCCATACTTGCATTTTCACTCCAATGGCCCATAATAACCTCCAATATCCAAATTCCATCGATTCCCGACTTTTTTATCCGTGGCACGCATCCTGAGGCGGCCGAAAACTCGCAAAACTTCACAAAACCGTTAGTAACTTCAAAAAATTTTTGTTTGATGCAATGTCTAAATAATTTAAAACAACTCAAATGCTAAGTTTTAACAAAGAAACTTCAAAGAAATATTCACAAGGATAGAGTATGTACATGGTTTGCCGTTTATTTAGAGTCGATGGCTCGACTTAGCTATTTCAAGCTTTTCAACTTTGATAAACGGGGTCTTCAAGCAAGACCTCTTCTTCCTCCTCCCGGGCACATCCTTGGAAGTAGTGTTTTAGACGGTGGCCATTCACCTTGAGGAGCTTTCCATCCCCGGGCCCCTCCACTTCAATAGCCCCATGGGTAAACACTTTTTTGACGGTGTAAGGTCCAAACCATCTTGACCTCAACTTGCCCGAAAAGAGCTTAAACCGGTTTTGGAACACAAGAACTTTATCACCCTCCTTGAAAACTCGACGGTTTATCATCCCATCATGCCATCTCCTTGTTTTCTCCTTGTAGATGGAAGATTTCTCATAAGCATCTTGGCAAATTTCTTCAAGTTCTTGTAATTGAAGCTTTCGGTGCATACCGCTCTCATCTTGGTTTTGGTTGAAAGATTTGATAGCCCAATAGGCTTTGTGCTCAACCTCCACGGGGAGGTGGCAAGCCTTGCCATAGATGAGACGGAATGGTGACATGCCAATGGGGGTTTTGAAAGCGGTCCTATATGCCCACAATGCATCAACTAGCCTCTTACTCCAATCCTTTCTATCCGGATTGACCGTCTTTTCAAGTATTCCTTTAATTTCACGGTTTGAGGGTTCGGCTTGCCCGTTTGTTTGTGGGTGATAGGCCGTGGAAATTTTATGATTCACCCCATACCTCTTGAGAAGGCCTACAATCACCTTGTTGCAAAAATGGGTACCCCTATCACTAATGATAGCTCTTGCAAAACCAAACCGGGAGAATATGTTCTCTTGAATGAAAATGGCTACTACCTTGGCATCATCGGTGCGGGTAGGAATGGCTTCAACCCATTTTGATACATAATCCACCGCCAAGAGGATGTATAAATAACCACCGGAATTAGGGAAGGGGCCCATAAAATCAATTCCCCACACATCAAAGATCTCACAATATAGAAGAGGTTGTTGTGGCATCTCATTTCTTTTTGTCAAATTCCCCACCCTTTGACATCGGTCACAAGTTTTTACAAATTTGTGGGCATCTTTGAAAAGACTTGGCCAAAAGAAACCGCATTCAAGCACTTTTCTAGCGGTTCTTTGTGGCCCAAAATGCCCTCCACAAGCATAGTCATGACAATGATGTAAGATGGAAGGGATCTCACTCTCGGGCACACATCTTCTCACAAGTTGATCTTGGCAAAACTTCCACAAGTAAGGATCATCCCATGTATAGTACTTGGCATCGGATTGGACTTTGCTCTTTTGATGAGAAGAGAAATGGCTTGGGAGCCGCTTTGTCACCAAATAGTTGACCATGGTAGAATACCATGGCTCCTCCACTTGTATAGCATAAAGTGACTCATGAGGGAGACCTCCTTCAACCTCCTCAAGAGGGCATAATGGTCTTCCTTCATGGTTTAGCCGGCTCAAATGATCCGCCACCACATTCTTCACCCCTTTCTTGGCTTTGCATCCTTCTTTGCCACAAGGTATCTAATGGCGGCATGAACGGTGTAGATGATCACCTTTGTGCCCAAGAGATAAGATCGGAATTTTTCTAGAGCATAAATCACACCAAGGAATTCCTTCTCCGTCGTGGAATAGTTCTTTTGAGCATCATTCAAGAGAGTAGAAGCATATTGGATCACATGGGGTCCCTTGTCACTCTTTTGACCCAAAACCACTCCCAATGCATAGTCACTTGCATCGGTCATGATTTCAAATGGAAGATCCCATCGTGGTGCTTGAATAATTGGTGCGGTGACCAATCTCTCCTTCAAGTCATCGAATGCTTTCCTACATGAGTCATCAAAAACAAATTCCGCTTCTTTGTGCAAAAGCTTACATAAGGGGTTAGCAATCTTGGAAAAATCCTTAATAAATCTCCGGTAGAAACCGGCATGTCCGAGAAAAGACCTAATGTCTCGGGTGTTAGAGGGATAAGGTAAAGGTTTTATGATGTCAACCTTAGCCTTATCCACCTCAACCCCCCTTTCCGACACTACATGTCCCAAAACGATGCCACTAGTCACCATGAAATGACATTTTTCGGAATTTAAAATGAGATGGGACTCTTGGCATCGCTCTAAGACAAGAGCAAGGTGTTTTAGACATGCATCATAGGAGTCCCCATGGACGGTGAAATCATCCATGAATACTTCTATGATCCTTTCTACATAGTCGGAGAAAATACTTAACATGCACCGTTGAAAAGTTCCCGGGGCATTGCACAAACCAAAGGGCATACGACGATAAGCAAATGTACCAAATGGGCATGTGAATGTGGTCTTGACTTGGTCCTCGGGTGCGATTGGAATTTGAAAATACCCCGAGTAACCGTCAAGGAAACAATAGAAAGCTTTCCCCGCTAATCTTTCTAACATTTGATCAATAAATGGTAGCGGGAAATGGTCTTTCAATGTAACCGCATTCAAGCGGCGGTAGTCAATACACACTCTCCAACCGGTTTGGGGTCGGGTGGAGACCAAGTCTCCTTGTGCATTCTTGACTACCGTCACTCCTACCTTTTTGGGTACGACTTGAGTTGGGCTAACCCAACGAGAGTCGGAAATAGGGAAAATGATACCCATTTGCAATAGCTTAATTACCTCTTCTTGCACTACCTCCGCCATGGGTGGATTGAGCCTCTTTTGGGGTTGTCGGACCGGTTTGGCATCCACTTCAAGCCGTATCTTGTGCATGCAAGTCACCGGGCTTATCCATTTTAGGTCCGCTATGCTCCACCCAAATGTTTCCTTATGCTTTTCAAGTAGTGATACCAATTTTTCCTCTTGGTCCTCGGTGAGTGTGCTTGAAATGATAAATGGTAGGGTGTTCTTATCCCCTAGAAAGATGTACTTCAAATGGCTTGGGAGGGTCTTCAACTCGACCTTCGGAGGTTGGATTATGGAAGGGAGGGGCTTGTGAAGTGGAATACTCAAAGCAAACAACTCGGATAGGTTCGCCAGTGCAGGACGCAGGCTGCGTCGTACGACGCAGGCTGCGTAGAGCGCTGCCTTGCCCTGTTTTCAGCATCTCTATGACGTTGAGTTCCTCATATGTTTCTATGGGCTCATCCCTTTCCAAGTCTTCAAGACATTCCTGCACATCAACGGCCAACAACAAACGCAAACCTTCCTCTTCCATGGGGTTAGTTAAAGCTACCTCGAGTGGGTCTCTATCACAAAGTTTATACATTTGATTCACTAATGTCTCAAAGATATCCAAGAAGAAACAAGATTGATGGTCACCGGGTGCCTCATGGAGTCATATATATTGTAAGTTAATCTTTTCCCTTCAAACTCCATAGTCAAGCACCCGTTTGAAACATCGATCTTGGTATTTGAAGTTTTCATAAACGGCCTACCAAGAAGGAGAGGGGTGGCACTAGAGCTAGATTCCATATCTAGGACGTAGAAATCCGCCGGGAAGACAAGATTATCGACTTCTACTAGTACATCCTCTACCATGCCCTTGGGGTAAACACTAGACCTATCGGCAAGTTGAATGACTACCCCGGTCTTAGACAACGGTCCTAAACCTAGGGTCTCATAAATAGATAAAGGCATGACGTTTATAGAAGCTCCTAGGTCTAGCATGGCACGTTTAAAACTTTTTCCCCCAATAGTGCAAGGAATAGTGAACATGCCCGGGTCTCCACATTTCTTGGGTAAATTTTGTTTGAAAATGGCCGACACATGTTCACTCACCCTAACCTTATGGGTTCCCTTCTTTGGATTTCTCCTAGGTGTACAAAGTTTTTTCAAGAACTTTGCATACCTAGGAACACTATTCAACAAGTTAAGGAGAGGGATGTTTACCTCACATTTCCGGAAAGTCTCATATAAGTCATTCTCCTTGGCATATTTCCTTGTGCTTATCAAGGCACTAGGAAATGGGACTTCCGGTATGTACTACTCCACTTCATCATCTTCAATAGTGTCCTTGTCCTTCCTTGAAATGTCTCCCTTGGGGTCCTTGCTTGTGGATGCCCCTTTTTCATTCTTCGATATCTCTTCTTGACCAACCACCAATTCTCCATGGTCTTCAATCTCCAAAGTTTCCATCTCAAGATTCTTCATCTTTTACTTTCCTTTTCCAAGGGGGTTTACTTCCAACTCTTTGCCTCCCCTCAAGGTCATGGCACTAGCATTTTCCCTAGGTGGGGGAATGGTTTGAGATGGGAATCTTGTGGAGCTTGAGGCTTGGGATTTTGACAAATTTGAGGCCATTTAGGATAGTTGGGTTTCCAAGTTGTTCACCCTAAGGTTGTTAGCCTCCCTATCCTTTCTTGCTTCCTCTCTATCCCTCCTTGCCTCCTCCCTATCCTTCTCTTGATTGGCAAGGAGTGTTTGCAAGATGTCACTCAAGTTCCCTTGAGAAGAAGAACTCCCTTGATTTGGACCTTGGTTTGGTTGTCTTTGGGATTGAGAATTACTTGGAAAATTTGAGTTGTGGGGTCTTGGGTTGTTGAAATTTCTTTGGGGATTTTGGTTGAAATTAGAGTTTCGGTTTTGGGTTGGATTTTGGGCTCTCAAGTGATTGAATTGGCCATTTTCAAAACTCTTTGACTTGTCTCCTCCCCACCCCAAAAGATCACGATTTCCCACTTGATTATACATGTGACAACCCTCGCGAATGCGGAAATGTAAAACATACAAGCATGTGAAATAATATGCGGAATTACGGTATTTTAAAAACCTTTAAACATGCAAGATATATATAACACGAGGTGTGTCAAAATGTT
>JAIUZE010034997.1:0-10027 GCA_022085475.1 Heliosperma pusillum | reverse complement strand
CGAGCGAAGTATTTACCTTGGACATATATTTGGTTCTTAGTTTGTATATTATTATACACTCTTTTTATTTCCGTATTTATACGGGAGATATGTCTCCCGTCTTGTATAATTTTTATGTATAATATTATTTCCGTTTTGTAATGACCCTTTTTATTTTATGACACTTTCGTTATGTATTATTATCTTTTATGTATTTAAATAATTTTCTTTTTCTTTCCGCAAATTTGAGGGTGTTACATATTAAATAAAAATGCAAGCATAATAATAAAACTCCTAGTATGGCCTTTCCTAGAATAGAAAATCATATATTCTATTACAAATTCGGAAACCAACTCCTTTGGTCCCTTGAACTTCATAAGCACGCATCCCAAGGTCACCGTCTCTCTCGGAACTCCTTTCCGAATGGCACCGTCTTTGGGAAACTCCGGTTTTACAATTAGTTACAAAATATATAATAAAATTACAATAATTTTCTATTATATATTTTTAAAATAAAATAATACAATAAAAGTGATTCGAGATCACATTAAATTACAACCGAATCAATATTCCCTTACATTTCGGGCAATATCGATTAAAACTAAGGCCATACAAGGAAACATTACATAATTCCAAATTACATAAACCAAAATATGACATTCATAAATAGAAAATATGACATTCATAAATAAAATGCAGCATTATAATATGTATAAAACATGCTCATGTTAAATGCCAAATCGCCCTATTTAACGGTTTATATCGAATATAACCCGGTTCTACGGAAATGCGTGATAATAACACTTTAAAATCACCAAACAATACTTAAATCATATTTAAGTCCAAGTTAATTATCCCAACTCATTTAGGCTTCAAAAATTAGTCATACTCAAATTTTTGACAATAATTCAACTTGTTGTTATACAATTGCTCATAATTTGACTGTTAAAATAATATATTTTAATCAAATAAATCCAAATTTAATTACAATAATTTAAAAATTTAAATTTTAAATTTTTGAACATTCTGGAACATTTACATGACACTCATAATTTCAAAATCATGGTTTAAAATTTTGAATCGGTTTTTGAGAAAAATGGTTGCGCTTTATCGGTTTTATCAAATAAAATACATAAAGCATGCAAAAATTAATCATATTAAATTTTAAACTTTATATCTGAAATGTGGGACATTTATAAAACCAGGAACAATTTTCTCTTGACATGAAATTTATTTTAGCTATATTTGCTAAATTAGTCACTATTTATGCCATTTTTACATTAAAAATTCATAAATCATGCTAGACAAATCACATCAGTCTAAACTTTTCTATTCTGACAGGAAAACATGCATGTGAGAACATACTAAAATGTCATGGTCAGATTCAAAGCGAAAGTATTTTTAACCATTTGACCTTTATTTATTTCATTTTATCATATAAAAATCATAAATCACACGAAATACGTTCACTTCACACGAAATTTTACATACAATAAGTAAAATGCATGTGTGATATTGTGTAAATATTTCAAGGTCAGAAGACAAGTCTAACTATTTTTTAGCATTTTAAGCATCATTTTACTCATTAAAATGTAATAAAAATACTAAAAATCATATTTGAGCACTATAATTTCCATAAATCATCAAAATGACCTAAACTTATATTAGGACCAGAATATATTGACATGCAATTAACTTTGTGATTTTATCTTATAAAACACAAATTACTAGTTTTCTTTAAGTTACCATAACTCGAAAAAACTATAAATCGATTATGCATGCAACAACCAAAGCTCTTGATACCACTTGTAAGTTTCTTAAACTCGATATTAAACATTTCTAATATCATCTTATTAATAGTTTACTCTTAAACTATTAGGACCTTATGCATGCATAACAAAATATAAAGGAAAGAACCATTTCTTACATTGATTATGAAAATATGGGCACAATATTTGAACTTCTTTCAAATATTGTTCTTGAGATAGTAATATGAGGATGATCTTCCAAGTTTCAAAGTAGAAACTCTCCAATTAGTAGCACCCAAGACAACCCCTTAATCTCTACTAAATTACTACACTAGTATATAATAGTAGAAGCCCTTAAAATAAATATAATAACCTCTTATTACTACACTAGTAATGTTATTAGAAATATGAACTAAGTTGTAGAACTTCTTGAGTTTTAGTGAGAAAATGTAGAGAGATAAGTAATTTTTGCATAAATGAAAATATGAGATGGAGTGTGGTATAAATAGGAGGAAACTTGTCCTCTTTTCTTCTTCACTAGCACCGGCCACATGCTCCCATTGTGGGATGTGTGGTCACTTTCAATTGTTCTTAACAATGTAAAAATAGGTAGTGTGTAGGAATAAGTCTAGTATATGATTACATCTAATTCTCAATTAGATTAATACACAAAAAAAAATCATCCTCTTCTACACAACATAAAACCGGTGCACCCCACTTAAAATGGGTGTCCATTTTATTTTTACAATTTGTCATTTGTCACAAGTGTGACATGTGACATGTAACATGTAATTAGGCTTATAAATGTACATTTAACTAATTTAAATGCAATTTCATAACAATTAAATTAGACTTAACATTTTAAGTCACATTTAATAAATACATGTAAATAAAATGGGTCATCTCATATTTGGTTAATATAATCTACAACAGTTTGTAATTATAATCGACCAATTTCACTTATCTCAAATGTTTCATAAACATAATGCATTCTTAGTAATATAACAATTAAATTACCAAAAATGAATCTTATTTAATCATATTACAATAAGATATATTTCTCACTCACAATTTAAACTTGGTTCATTTTAAGGGATTAATTAATCTGTATCACTATACAATTAATTAATGTACATGATTAGGGGATTGTTCTTTAGGTGTGACCTCAACGGATCAAGTGATCACTACCGTCATACGACAGTAACGTCAAACTCAATTGAGCCAATCGTTACCGATTTATGTTGACCAGTTGACTATAAGATTCATCATCCCTTTGTATTTTTATTATTGAGATTTAATTATGTGATCGCACTATTGTTGAGGACACTTACTCCAACACTTCCAGCATAACATTCTCTACTACTCGAGGTCTAACCATCTTCATAACAAACAAAAACAAATTAAGTTACTCCTATCAATTAACATAAACAAATAGACTACCAAGTAAAGTCCTTATTCTACTCATCTCTCCTTTATTATTTCAAGGTGAAGTAGTTTAAGTTTAGGGTTCACGTATGTGCGTCGGGAGCGATAAAGCTTTGATACCAACTGTGACAACCCTCGCGAATGCGGAAATAAAACATACAAGCATGTGATTTAATTAGCAGAAATACGGTGTTTTTAAAACTTTTTACATGCAATAGGAAATACGAGGAGTGTCAAATATTACAGACCAAAGTATGAAATACAACAAGAGACGAAATCTCTCAAAATGTTATCAATATCAAAGTGATTAGCAAACTAGCTAAATAACGTCTTGAGGTCTTTCATCCAGGGACAACGCCCGCTAGCTCACACCCGAACCCAAAATACAAAGCAAAATGCCATCCAATCAAGCAACCTGTTCATCCATGAAAAACATGAACGCCACAGTCAGTAGGGAGTAACTCTGGGTTCACCCAGCCATATCACATTAAACGTACATAAAAGGAAATACAAAAGTAGAAGCATGCATATATAGATATACATGTGAAATACGAGAAGGATAAATAGACAATTCAATACATATGGATATCGATACATATGGATATCGATACTATAGATAGACTCGGGGAAGACACTCTTAGGCAACCGAATACGCTCACTAGGGCTTGCATCTCACCGTTAGCGGTATAAGTTTGATAAGATTAAGACTCGACAAACAAACCATGCCAAGTCACCCAATGATCACGAATAAATAATCATGTAATCATCCATCCAAACATACCAATACATTGACGACATCTCTCACGGTAAATGCCACGCACTAGCACCGTGTACATGACAAGTATGATTAAAAGGCATCCACGGGATACAACATTTCCCTGAACGCATACACGATGCTACATTTCGTATATGTAGACTAATTTCCTCCTGGTAGCACGACGATAATAATACGGTCCTAGTCTAAATCTGGCCAGACTCTCGGAATAAACGTTTTCCGATTCGACATGCGATGACATTTCGCATCGAAGACTCGGTCAATCATAGACGCCGAGTACCCCAAATTCGGTCGACATTCACGAAAGAGGCGGAAAAGAGCACAAGCCTCATAACAAGCGGTACGCTACATGCAGTTGACACCACCTCGCAAGTACACAACATTTGACGGCCGGGTCGATCAACGCAAAGCGTTCGCCTCCCTACAACGTCATCGTATGCCCACCAACACATGCAATTAAGCAGTAAGGATACATCCCTGTTCCGACATTCCAGCCTTACGAACGTGGAGGTAGCCAAGGGATTGAGAGTACAAAGCACATAGAAAATTAGTGCTCAAACCGTAACCTTTGTAAAAACCGACTCAAAGTGGGACATATCAAAAACCGTCACAAAACATGCGATACAAGCGAATGGAATATCATATATTCGAAACATTAATATTTAAAGTCATTACGTAAATTTATACGATAAACGAACCATCGGAAATATTATAAAAGAAGATTTAAGAAAGAAAGAGGAAAGAACATTAGCAGGGTGCCAGACGGTCAGGCGGAACGGCTGCCGGCCACCCGGCTGGCATCATATATCATATGAAAACTTGAATGAAAATACAGCGTGTCCCAGCCGGTCAAAGGGACCGGCTGCCGGCTACCCGGCTGGGACCAAAGTTATACGAGAAAAACAAAGGCATGTGATATAAGCATGATATAAATGTAACAATGATAAACATGAAACAATACATGATTACATAAGCATTAGACCAAGTTTAGGAAGTATAAAGAATAAGAAACATAAATCTCATCTCAAATCAACAAGTTTGGAAACTATTAAAACAAGGGTCCACTTCAAACGGTCATAACTAGAGTTCTAGACATTCAAATGCAGAAATTTTAAGTGGAGGTGATAGCTTATCTTCTTACGGTTCCAACGGTAGGTCACAAGCTCAAAACAAGCAAGTAACGAAGGAGATATGATCATTTTTACAAAAAGGGGTCGGTGCAGTGAGTCCCAGCCGGTCAGGTGGACCGGCGGCCTGGTACCCGGCTGGGAACACCTTCACCCGAGAACAACAACTCTTCCATCATCCATTTTCAGTTATCATAAATAACTACTATCAACTATCAATAATCATTAATTATCATCAACAATCATCAACAAACAACACTCATCATCAACAACACAAGTTCTATGAATACTAATCCTATTCCAAATACGATTACTAACATAGAAAACACATTAAAACACGTAAATGATATCGAGTAACCCTTCACCGTTACATTTACGCGTCTTCACTCCGCGTCGATATCCTCTTCTATCAAGAAGTAGTCTTTGTCGGGGTCTTGGAGGTCACCACCTACAATTAGACAATAAAAGATGAATATAATTCACCTTTAAGAAAGACGGATAAATTGAAAAGCAAGAAAGACGGTAATTTTATTACCAATACGGATAGAGGAAGATGAGAGGGAAAGAATAAGACGAACTTACGTGAATTTGAGCGAGAATTGAAAGAGTTATGACGATTCTAAGCTTGGAAGAATATGTAGGTTAGGTTTTGGGGTTTCTTGGTGAGGAAGATGAAGAAGATTGAATGAGGGAGTTAGGGTTTAAGGGAGTATATGAAGGAGTAAGTGGAAAAACATAAGAAAAGCCCAAAAACGTCTTAAGACGTAACTTACTCGAATTCTCGCGTAAAGTCCGAAAACGAACTCGGAAATTCTAAACTAGACACGGGAAATTTAATTCTAAACTAAAACTAAATTTCGCTGAAAAGTATCCGTATAAAATTTTTACTATAAAAATAGGGTACATTTGCGGGTGTTACAAGTGATCTCGCAAGACAACTTGACCAACTCATGTATGATCTTTCAACCTCGCAAGATATCAAGAACACACGAATTCAACCTCGCAAGGAAGAATGTTTATTATTTCCCTCTCGCAAGAAGTAAATAATAGAACTTAAAGCTCGCAAGCTAATAAGAACAAACAAGTAATAACTTGTATTCAATTCTCAATTGTCTATCAAAAACTGATTACAAGACTCTTATTTATACTATTACTAATTACCATAAACTAACTAGATAGAAATTAGGAAATAGTGTGAACACTACCTTATTAGTAAATAAGATCACCACACTACTTTATTCAAATTAGAAAAATAATAACAAATCTCTATTTAGGAAAGTAAACTTGAGAACAATTTAAGTCAAGCTTCCATCTTGCATAAATTTTGAATGTCACGTTCAATTTGCGTCACTCGCGTATAATCAGGACATCTCAACTTAAAACGATCATATCTCCTTCGTTACTTAACCAAATAAAGCGTGTGACCACTTGTTGGAAAGCTAACAACATGGACTTTCATCTCCAAGTGAAATGACGTCCAAATTAGCTATCTATTTTGAGATATGTAGTTCTAAAGTCAAGGGAATGAATCTGAAATGTCAAGAGTGACTTAAATTTGCATTTTGATCATATGCCCATGTCCCTTATGTATCAAGGTAAATCAACCAAGTCCCATACTTGATTGTCGTACATAGAATCCATTTTGGATTGCATGACTCCTAGCCATAACTTTGAGTCGGGGACTAGAAATGGCTGCTTTCTAGGTAGTAGGTTCATTACTTTCAAAAAGTAATACATTGTAGTCACCACCTTCCTCTATAATACCAAGGTATCTATCAGGTTGATGACTAATTCTGCTTGACCTCCTAGGTTTCGAAGGAATTATGACCGCATTAGACGAAGAGGGAACGTTTTCCTCGTTTTCCTCTACGTCCTTTTCGGTTTGTAGCTCTTGGACTTCGTCAAGTTCAAATTTTCTCCCACTCTGTCTTTTAGAAATAAAATCATTTTCTAAAAAGAATGCATCATGAGACACAAACACTTTGTCCTCGTATTTATTGTAGAAGTAATAACCACGTGTTTCCTTTAGATATCCTACAAATAGACATTTGTCGGATTTCGGTGCGAGTTTATCGTCAGACTTATTCTTAACAAACGTCTCGCATCCCCAAATTCTCATGAACGACATATAAGGGACTTTCCCTGTCCATATCTCATATGGAGTCTTGTTTGCTGCTTTAGTCGGGCTTCGATTTAGTGAGAATATTGCAGATAAGATAGCGAAACCACAAAAATAATCAGGAAGCTCTGTTAGACTCATCATAGATCGAACCATATCTAATAAAGTTCGATTCTCCTTTCGGACACACCATTTAATTAAGGTGTGCCATGAGGGGTCCATTGTGATACTATACCACAATCCTTTAGGTGTGAATCAAATTCATTGTTCAAGTATTCACCACCACGATCGGATCGCATGGCTTTAATCTTTTTATTCAATTGGTTGTCTACTTCATGTTGAAATTCTTTGAATTTTTCAAAAGCATCACTTTTGTGCCTCATTAAGTAGCCATATGCATATCTACTCAAGTCGTCGGTAAAAGTAATGAAGTAGTGATAACCACCTCTAGCTTGGAGAGTCATTGGGCTGCACACATCCGTATGTATAAGGCCTAATACTTCACTTGCTTGTGTCCCTTTTCCCGTAAAAGGAGCACGAGTCATCTTGCCTAGAAGACAAGATTCGCATACACCATAAGATTCGTAATCGAATGGTTTGAGTACTTTAGATGAACCAAGTCTCTTTATGCGTCGTTCGTTTATGTGCCCTAAACGACAATGCCAAAGGTATGATTGATTAGGTTCACCGTTGTGTAAGCCTTTGTTTTACATGATAGACCTCTTTTGCAATATCTAGAACTAATACCAATTAGAAAATGGCCTCGACAGAACATAAATCATTTCCTTAAATGAAAAAAGTACAAACGATTGTTCTTAATACAACAAGAAAATACCTTCCATGTCTAACACGGAAATGGAGATAATGTTCTTGATAAGAGTTGGTACATAATAGCAATTATTTAAATACAACTCTAAACCATTAGGCAAAAGAAGAACGTAGGTGCCCACGAAAACTGCGGCTACCTTAGCTCCATTTCCCATGCGCAAGTCCACGTCACCCTTGACTAGTGCTCGCGTGTCCTTCAGCCCCTGTACATGATTACAAAGGTGAGAACCACAACCGATATCAAATACCCAAGAAGATGTACTAGCAAATGTAATATCTATCATATAGAGTGATGAAAGAATTTTACCTGACGTTGTCACACAACCGTCCTACTTGTCTTTCAAGTATTTGGGGCAATTGCGTTTCCAATGCCCTTTGCCATTACAATCTTAGCAATCCGTGTCCACGTGTTTGTTGACTTTGGGCTTGGGCTTCATAAAGACCTTGCCCTTTCCCTTGCCAATTTTCTTGAAAAGAGTCTTACCCTTTCCTTTGTCCTTCTTCACACCAAGGTTCATGTTCTTCAATCTCATTGAAAGAACATCATTGGGTTCACTCCCACTAGCCTTCATATCCCTCTCCGCTTGGGTGAGGAGTGCATGGAGTTCATGGAAACTCTTTTCCATGTCATTCATGTTTTAGTTCACCCTAAAGTGGGTGAACTTTAATGTGAGTGAATGAAGGATTCTACCCACCGCTAGCTCCTTTAGAATTTTGCACCCTAGACACTCTAAGGTGTCGGCGTGCTCAACCATTTTGAGCACGTGTGGGCCAACTTTTTGGCCCTTTTGGAGCTTAGTCTCAATGAATTTCGTAGCCGCCTCATATTGGAGAATTTTAGGGGCTTGCGAAAACATAGATGTTATCCTCGTGAATATCCTATATGCATCGAGAGATATCAACTGGAGTTTGAGTTTAGGTGAGATTGACCAAATCAAGACATTCTTGACGTCATTGAAAACCTTCAAATAAAGGTCATATTCGGCCCGAACCGCCGCGGTCGATCTTGACCCAAGTTCAGTGGGAGGGGCTTCGACCAAGTAGCGAAGCACGTTATCGGATATCGCGGCGCTCTTGATCGTTGATTCCCATTCAACGAAGTTACTACCGTCATCTTTTAGGACACATTTGTCCATGACGAACCTCAACCATGAGTCCTTACCCAAGGTTGCGGTATTCCATGATGTTGACATTGTGCGAATATGGTTACTACAACAAAAAGAAATATATAAACATTCATTGTTATGATAATTTACTTGAAAAACATTTTAACAAATTTAGCATTTATATAATGACCCCTCACTAAATTATATAAATGATTCCAAGACCCATCTTTAGAATAAAAATAGTCATCGTATGCTACCCTTTTTTAAAAATGGTAAGTCATTACTTGACTAATTCCACCCTTAGAACTCTTGGTTGACGGATTTCAACTAAATCTATCTCCTAGTCCCAAGATAACGCTTATCACGTTGAGTCCAATCCAATTTTGGCTTGTGATCGTATCACCCTACTTACCCGAGGTAAAAAGGGACCCACGAGCGTGGTAGCCCTAATGAACACGGGATTCATAGGTATTACTAATTGGTAAGGCTAATCTCAATTTTTAAATATGTGAGAGATCTTGTCAATTTAGTCATTAATTCCCTATAAGTGAACTAAATCGGTGAATTTTGAATAACGTTGAATTGAGAATAGCGAAAAAATAAAATGCATGTGTGACGATTTTGGCATGAGCGGAAATAAAGTAAGCAACCAAGCAACGAAAAATCCTAGTATGGCCACCTTGTGGGAAATATCGGTATATTTCATACATAAAATTTAAGGATTATAAGGAAATTATAATATATGAAATACGAGTCATAAACGAAAAGTGTAACACCCGGAAATGTACCCTATTTTTCTAGTAGAAATATTTTACGAAATCTTTTCAGCAAATTTAAGTTTTAATTTATAATTTTATGTTCCGAGTCGAATTTATAATTTCCGAGTTCGTATTTGGAATTTCTGTGAGATTCCATGAAAA